>CM035786.1:12578558-12613558 GCA_020466265.1 Siphamia tubifer
ACATGACACTGATTACTATTTAAAGGCTCAGTTTCACACTTAGTTTAAATGATACCAGAAATGCTATGTGCTGTAATTTGAATAGATTAAAAGCTGTAATAACATGGTGTGCAGAGGGGGAAAAAAAGTTCAGCTCTACTTAAGCCCACACGATATTAGAAAAAACTGACATTGCAATTCTTTTTTTAAAATCCTGCGATATATATATATTGCAATATGAAAAAGTAAATAACAGCTGTGTTGTGCAAATGGTCAAAAAGATTAGTGGTCGACACAGACTATATGTTTCGGTGTCATCGTTCTTGTAGCTGAAATAATTGAAGTTAATAAATACAAATAAATGAATGAATAACTAAATAAATAAAGACAAATAAAAATGAAAAATGAATGAAAAATGAATTAATATATTAATGAGTAAATAAAGAAATAAAGACAAATAAATAAATAAAAAATAAATACAAAAAATGTTTTTTTAAATTAATTAAAATAAAATAAATATATATATATATATATATATAAATATATTGAAAAATAAATAATTCCACCAATATTGGTTTTCTTTCTGGCAGTGAGTCTTGGTTTTTGGTAATTTTCTCTTGATGGTTTTTAGTGATTTTCTGTTGTTGGTTTTTGGTAATTTTCGCTTGTTGATTTTGGGGGATTTTCTCTTGTTGGTTTTGGGAGATTTTCTCTCGTTGGTTGTAATTTTCGCTTGTTGATTTTGGGGGATTTTCTCTTGTTGGTTTTGGGAGATTTTCTCTCGTTGGTTGCTCATTTTTCAGTCTTGTTACTAGGTTCAGAATGATTGTGATGTGCTCAGTGTGTGTCAGGTTCTATTGAAATTAGATGACAAGATGTTGAGGTCATTTGTCTCCTACATTACAGGACCTGTCATGTGGCTATTGCGAATATATATATATATATATATATATATATATATATATATATATATATATATTTAATGCAGGTCTTGCGTTCCCTGAACATCGATCATTTGCTGACACTTTCTGGAACCGTTAGGTAACGTGTTTAGGTTGGTTCTCTCGCTGTGCACCCCCTGTAATTATTTGTACACACAATTTGACTTGATACCCAGCAGTCTGTCTTCACGGTGGCCTCCAGCGGCTCAGCCCTGGCAGCGTCCTCTCTGATTGGCCGGTCTGTCACTGGAGGACTGGGGAGGGCTGTGGAGCGTTCAGCTGTGGGAAGCCAGTGTGCGTGGCTCCTGCCTGGGCGGCTCAGCTGAGCATGGCGTCTTCTGTCTCTGCAGAGGGAGTGGGCACCCATGGGCTCCTTCCCCACCCAACAGTTACATAAGACTGACAGAGGAGAGGAGGAACTCTAGAGCTCGCTAGCCTCACCGGAGTGGTATAATAAGGAGAATGGATCTGCATTTGCATTTTCAGCTCTTAAAAGCCACTTTTAACCCAAAAGAAAACGAGAAGAGGTGGGAGGGTTCATTATGTTCCTGAAAGGCCTTTTCACAGGATTCATGGCTGATGATGGACAGAGTGACTCATGCATCAGAATTGAAATGCATTTCGTTTGCTGTGAAACACACATCGTTATTGACATCATTTCCCTGACCTTACTCCACTTACAGTAAACACGACACATATGGGCAGAAGAATATGTAAAAAATAAAACAAAACCAGTCACACTGTCATGCTCATAAGTTTACATACACCAGCAGAATTTGTGATTTTTGGGCCATTTTTCACAGAATATGAATATTACAAAAAAATTTTCTGTCACACAGTACGTTTACATGCACACAGAGAAATTCAAATTATTTCCTTACTCTAATTAAAATTTAATTTTTCATAGTCATGTATTCACCTTAATCAGATTATAGTCTAATCAAACTATTCAGAGTGCCAAGAGGGACAAAAATAAATAAATACAAGCATATATCATGAATTAATTTAGTGTCATGAATTAATTAAAATTGTTAATGTATACATGACATAAATAAATCGATCATGAACCAATCAAATGTGTCATCAATGAACCAAAATAGCAATGTAAGCACACAATCATTTCACTATGTAATTAATTATATATGCTTACATTGCTATTTTAATCCATTTGTGACACATCTAAGTAATTATTGATAGATGTATTTATTTATTGGAACTGGAGTTTTAGAAAGCGGATGCGATTGTAATCAAATTTCTCTGTGTATGTAAACACCACCTAACGTGAGGTAGACTAAGACTGGCCTGGACACGCCCCCTTTAGGAAGTGACCAGAGTCTCCATGCCAACATGTACGTTACGTGTAATTAATTTGACTTTAACAGTACGTACAAAATATACAGAGCTGCTGCATCATCACCCATATCTTCTCTTGGTGGTGTTGTCCTCCTTCTACGACATGTGCTTCAAATTGCATATACAGTTTAAATCAAATTAATTATAATAATGGATTAATCTGCGCTAATGTGTTAATTTTGACAGCCCTCGACATGCTGTAATTTGAAAAACATCTTTATGAAAACACTAAATAAAACATGTTGCATTTTCCATGAACCTGCTCTGGCCACAGGCGTCACCAGCTCCGTCAAATATCGTTGCGTCCGTGTATGTTTTTCCGGTTTTAGCCTCGATATTAGACAAACAAAGGCCTCAGAGCCAACGGTGAAATGAGTTCTGCTGCAGTACTAGTAAAGCACAGTGGTAAAAGGACAGATGCTTTATGAGAGATATTTAAATGTTTAATCACTGCCTTGGGAACAGTGACTTAATTTATTTTAAGCTTGAAGGCGATACAAGGGAACACCTGTCAGTTTGTGATAAAACACTTACAGTAGCACAGACGTCAGTCCAGCTGAGCAGACATCACAAATGTTCTGCTACACCTCACAGGTTGGTAACATTTTATGGATCACTTATAAGGTGGTAGTTCTATGGTAAATTTGATATAATTTCAGGGTATTCTTATACTATTCATTCATATTTGTATATTGTTTGTGTTTCATTTTACATGAGCAATCACTCAAGAAGGAAGTGAATAAAACAAAACACCCAAAATTTTGCTAAGAAAGTGATGAATTACTCAAATCGTGTGTGTGTGTGTGTGTGTGTGTGTGTGTGTGTGTGTGTGTGTGTGTGTGTGTGTGTGCGTGTGTGTGTGTGTGTGTGTGTGTGTGTGTGTGTGTGTGTGCGCGTGTGTGTGTGTGTGCGGCGCGGCGCGCAATTGACATGTTTATTCAACACCTTCAACAGATTCTACAAAATGACTGTGAACAACTGTCCCACTTAATTGTCATATTTAAATGAATCATGATCATGGCTTAATCTGTGTTAATGTGTTAATTTTGAGAGCCCTAATATTATTATGTTACTGGTCTAACCCACTACAGACTCTATTGGTCTGAACTAGCATGAGTCTGACTGTCGTGTTCTATAGGGGTGAAAGATGAAACCTGGGTGCTTTAGGTCACGGGTCGCTGACCCCAGGTCTGCTCACACCACTCACTACTGACTTCAGACCAGTCTAGTTGCACCGTCCGGCTGCAAGACTGGGTGGTATCAGGTAGACAGGTCTAGTTTTTCCAGTGGAAGAACATCATGCTGTACCAAAACTAGACGTCTCCCTTACCTGGTACAGTATCTGGGTGTGGTGTGTACTGTCAGGCTTTAGGTGGTGCAGAAGTAAATACTGCAGGCACCTGAGGATCACCTGAAGGAAAGCAAATGTCTGTCTGTCTGTGTCTGTTTGTGTCTGTCTGTCTGTGTGTCTGTCTGTCTGTGTCTGTCTGTGCGTGTCTGTCTGTGTGTGTCTGTCTCTGTCTGTCTGTCTCTGTCTGTCTGTGTGTCTGTCTGTGTGTCTGTCTGTGTGTCTGTCTGTCTGTGTGTGTGTGTGTGTGTTTATTCCTATTGGGGCTGCACGATATTAGAAACAAAACTGAGATTGTGGTTTACTTTTTTAACCCTGCGCTATAGATTGCGATATGAAAAAATACTCAGGAGTAAATAACAGCTGTGTGGTGTCGACGCGAACAATCAAACAGATTAGTGGTCGACACAGAACATATGGTGGCAAAATAATTAAATAAAAAATACATGCTAAATAAATTTAAAAATAAAAACAAAATAAATACAATTAATAAATAATCTCTCTGTCTGTCTCTCTCTCTCTCTGTCTGTCTGTCTGTCTGTCTCTCTCTCTGTCTCTCTCTCTCTCTCTCCCTCTCTCTCTCAGTATATTATCCAGCTCTATTCCCAACACTAATATCATATATACTCAAAATGACACCAAACTCAAACAGGTGAGTGAATGACGTCCAAACGGAACACGTCCTTTAAAGACGAGTTGCATTTGTTGGAGTAGAATCACTGTGACCTTGACGATCCCACAGCGCTGTGATGTTCAGAGAACAGTCAGAACAGGCTGATGTTCAGGTCACGCTCCTTGACGTCCGCCCTGCAGCTCCAGTCAGTGTTTGGTTTAGTTTTTTGTGCAGAGGAAAGCCTTCTAACTCCATGAAGCGGCACCGGCATTCATGAGAGGGGCCACGATGGTCTCATGAAACGCTGATACTGTAGATGTGTAGGAATGTCGGGCAGAACGCAGTTTTGGGCTCATCAGCAGTTTGTGTTTTTTTTTTAGTGTCGTGTGTTAAGTAGGTTACCTGTTGGTAAGGTGAGTAATGGACTGTCTGCACAACAAACCCCCAGGCTACAATTAGTGGAAGCCTCTCATTCCCCTCTGTGTACTTTTCTCCCTCCTCTGGCTTTATCTCTTTCTTCCTGGGCTTCCCAGTCCATGTGTCTGCCTCTTATTTGTCTTGATCTCTTTTTCTGTCCGTCTTCCGCCCTCCACAATGCCTCGCTCATTCATTCTCTCTTCTGTCTTGTTTTGTGCTTTCAATCAGTCAGTTTAAAAGCCACCGCGGGATAAATCTGACAGACGGCTACACACACACACACGCACAATACTGAGGAATACACACACACACGCAATACTGAGGAATACACACACACACACACACACACACACACTGATTTCCATGTCTCATGAGGACCAAGATTATAATCATCACTTGAAGGTAAAGCAGTGACTGGGTAGTTTTAAAAAAATAAATAAAAACATTTTAATAAAAATATTACACAAAATAAATTATTACATTTTATTAAATTCAATAAAATGAATTTAATTCAATAATAATAATAATTTAATTTTTTTTTTATAAATGAATAACAAAATATATATTAAAAAAATTATTCAGAGAAGAATGTATTAAATTATATAATAATATAAAATGTATTTTAAAAAATACAATAAAAATGGGGGGGGGGGCACATCTTGAAACCTATGGAAAAAAAAAAGTTTTGCTTTCCACCTGTTTCCCTCACGTTTTATCTCTGGGAAAAAAATATTTATAGTTCCTTACTAGTGTGGACCTTTATTTATTTATATATTTATACATATAATTTATTTTTTAAACCCTTGTGGGTACCTGAATTTTGGTACCCATAGTGTCAGAGGTTCTCATGCCATGACTATGTAAACATATCAATGTCCCCAGAAAGGCAGGAACACACACACACACACACACACGTGTTGCAGTCAGACTGATGGTTGGCAGTGTTAATGTAATCCCCCTTCCTGTTCAAATGTATTTTTAATCCCTCTATATTTCTGTCATTTAAACAAAACAAAAGTGTTGAGCGTCTGCTGAGGTGAACCTTCCACTGGTGTTTATGTGGGTCAGAGTCAGTAAATGTGTGTTGTTCTGTAGTTTCAGCTAGAAATAGATGTTCAGAAGATGTTGTTGATAGTAGCTGATGCCGAATATTACACTCCAGTCGAAAACAAACAAACAAAAAAAAAACCCCACAGCACCCTGGATTTTTGATTTAATGGTTGATGTATGAGGATCAGAAAACGTTCAAGTGCAGATGTCCAACCCTGGTCCTCAAGGACCTCATGTTTTCTTTGTTGTTGTTTGTCATAATGGCGTGAAACTTAACACTGCAATCAGCCATAGTACTGGAAAGTCACCCTCCAAATGTTGGATCATTTGGTGGAGTTGTGCAGGTGTTAGGCATTCTACAGACAAACAGGACACACTACAGACAGAGATTTGTTGCATTATAGATGGATTATGTCATTTACACATATAAATTACCATTTACAGATCACAGTAGATCAACAAAACATACATAAAACATTTAATAAAAGGCAGAATATTAGAAAAACTTGCCCAGACATTTAAAAAATGTTCACGTTTGTTCAGGTTACTTGTATTTTTGTGAAACGATCATTTTAGTGTAAATACAAAAAAATTACATGAACATGTTTAAATTCACAAAGAGACATATTCGGAGTTGTATTTATACATTACTATGGGTGTATTTTACTGATCTGACCCACTTTAGATTAAATTGGTCCAT
This sequence comes from Siphamia tubifer, assembly GCA_020466265.1. Taxonomy (NCBI): domain Eukaryota; kingdom Metazoa; phylum Chordata; class Actinopteri; order Kurtiformes; family Apogonidae; genus Siphamia; species Siphamia tubifer. The sequence continues at coordinate 12,584,960 of CM035786.1, forward strand.
ATGTGGAACCTGAACTAAAATGATTTATATCTGGAGTGTCATTTTTGCATTTCATAAACTCATCCCGGGGGACAGAATGGACCGTTTGGAGGGCCAGATTTGGCCCCCGGGCCGCATGTTTGACTCCTCTGCGCTAGAACCTTAGCATGAGTGAAAATCTCTGAACACCAAAGGAAAGAGTCAACATGTCGTCAATAAATCAATGTATCTGACAGTAAAGCTGCATCAGTGCTTCATGTCTGCGCTCATAGAACAAGGTGAAATTATCATGAGGTTTTTGCGTGGCATTGGGTTTTGTGCTCGTGCCGTAGAAAGCGTTGAAGGTGGATCAGTGTGATGCAGATGTGCTGCCGCTGAAGCTGCAGCTCCTCCTGAACACCTCCGACTTCCTGCAGAGATCAAAGAGCTGCAGCTTCACCGTTAGCAAGGCTTGAGCGCTAACGTCAGTGTGTCAGAAATAAGCAGCACTTCTCTGTTGTTCTGACACAAAACACATTATACAGAAAAAAAGGATGTGGACGCATTGAATTCAGGTGCTTCTTTTCCAACCAAGGTCTGAGATATAAAATAATAATGACTAATGTCAGAATATAGTTTTATACCATAAGAAGAGGCAGTGAAAGTTTCTCCTCATATTAGAAATAACTGACATTACGATATATTTGTTAACCCAGTGATATACTATTGCGATATGAAAAAATACTCAGGAGTATACATAAAGTGGTGGTAAAATTAAATACAAAAAACCCATAATTTTTTTCTTTGTCAAATGAAAACAAATGTCAGAAAAATCATCTTTACTTACAACTAGAAAATAAAAATTGTGACAGTTGACCTAATAAATATTACCACACCAAAAAATAAATAAATAAAAACATTTTCAGCGTGGACGGTCAGTAAATCATGGAATCGAGGGAAAAAAAGGATATCGACCAGTACAACAGACCAATACAAGAAAAAAATTAAATATTGGTCCCATTTATAGGCAGGCTCATATATTGGGCTATCATTACCGTATTTTTCGGACTACAAGTTGCAGTTTTTTTCCATGGTTTGGTCGGGGGGTGCGACTTATATGTGAAATTATAAAGACATTATTATATAATTTGACATTATTTTCACACTGACAACCACAAGGGGCACTGTTGAGCATGAGCATGTTCTTTATGCTATAATTATCTGAATAACTGTTAATATGTTACGTTAACACACTAGTTCTCAGTTTGTTTGTTATGCATCATGTGACGTTAGCATACTGTACACCTATTCAGCCTGTTGTTCTCTATTCTATTTTTATTTTAAATTGCCTTTCAAGATGAAATGTCTGTTCTTGGTGTAGGATTTTATCAAATACATTTCCCCCCAAAAAATTCAACTTATACTCCAGTGTGACTTATTTATATATGTTGTTTTCCTTCTTTATTTTTGCATTTGTTGGCTGGTGTGACTTCTAGTCTGGAATTGTCTTGGTACTTAACATCTGTCACCATGTTTTGTACAGAATAGAGCAGTAATATAATAATAATAATAATAATAATGATAATGATAATGATAATAATGAATATATTTGTAAATCAACATATTTACATTTGTCACCTTGTTTATGCTATGACTTTTCGAGATAATGAATAAACAATTGAGATAATAAATAAACAAATCATCCTATTTGTGAGTTAATGGAGAAACCAACATGGCACACTTAGTTTTTTCATCATTTACTAAATATTGGTTTTGGACAAATATCCGATGGAAAAGCGACTCCTGAAAACACTGAAGGTGTACAGTAGGACTCGCCTCGAACACCTTTGCTTTGTAATTTCCAGACCTAAAAGTATAAGAGCAGGAGGGAAGGGAAATGGAAGCAGAGGGAAGGAAATGAAGTAGAGACCAGAAGATGAAAAAGATCAGACGAGTATAAAATAGAGATGAGGCACAAAGACCAAAAATAAAGGATAGGATGTTAGCATAAGAAATATAAAGTGGGATGAAGATAAAAGTAGACGAGTGGACCAGATGAAGAGGAGAGAAAAATTGAAGAAGAAGAAGAAAAAACCCCACACTGGTTCAAGGTGAGGAAGGAGGGGAGGACAGCGCTTTGTGCTGTTTGTTGAGTAATGAGGCTTTTAATTAGTGGAGGCATGCGTGCTTTATTAAATCAAAGTGTTGACAACTTTCACTGTCAACCAGATTCTTGCTGGCCTTGGCTGATGTTGCCATGGTAATTACAGTATCAGAGATGAGCTTGTTATTAATGGGACAAACTCATAAAAGGTAATAAATTAATCATCAGTCTGTAATTATCTAAAAGGTTACGCTTTTACCTGTTGAGCAATAAATGGAAACGCAATGTGAGGCTCCTCTGCACGTTCCCTTCTGTTGTAAAAACACATAGATAATAACTGACACCTCTGAGTCTATTTGGTTTAAAATGTGGGAAAATCAACCATCAACAAGTGGTGCCCGGCACAACAAACCCCGCCCCCCTTTCACACATTTGACCTGATTTGCCCTATCTCTTATTATTGCGGGAAAAAAAAAATTTGGTGACTGTGACCTTTGACCTACGTTCAACACATTTCAATGGGATCTGTTTATGACCTCCTTGCACCTTTACTGAAAATTTAATTGAAATTGATCCAGTAGTTTTTGCGTAAACCTTCTGACAGACAGACAGAAAGACAGGCAGACAGACAGACAGACAAACTGACTCAAACCTACAGTAATACCCCTCTCCCTTTCGGGGGGGCAGGATAACAAAGATATAAGAGTGAATCTTTTAGTATTCTGGCTGATTTAATCACTGGTGGTCAATATGTGGTATATGGTCCAAAACCAAGCACCGAACCGGGGGGGGGGGGGGGGGGGGGGGCTTTTCCTTCACCGCCTCAAACCTCTGGAATTCACTCCCTCTGACCATCACTGTCCAGACACCAACACTTTTAAATCCCTTTTAAAAAGTCATTTATTTAAGATTGCTTTTAATGTTTGAATACTTTTATTCTGAGCATTTTTCATGTTTAAATGCTTTGTTTTAATATTTGTTTTTATTGTAGTTTGCTTTTATTGTACTTCATGTAAAATGTCTTTGAGTACCATAAAAAAGTGTTTGTGTTTGTTTGTAGGTTTGTGGTAGCCTAATAAACTAGATGAACCTGCCTAGCCTTGCGTATTGGTCTAGACTTGCTAAGCCTAGCATTAACCACACCATTTTTTCAGTGTTTGGGGGCGGGGCTTGGCGGGTGGCGACGCGGCCCTACGACAGTGGAAACAGCAAAACAGTGGTGTTTTAACGACTGGTTACGGCAAAAGTTTAATATTCCAGCTCACTCCGCTGTTAGCAAAAAGGCTAATGTGACTTGTTTATCTCTATGGTACATGGCACAACTATAGTCAAGTGAATTAGAAGAACAGTCGTTACAACAAGAGAAGAAGAGTTTTAACAGGAACAATGTGTAGTAGATATAGATAGTGGTATTATATAACAATAATAATTAATATACCTGGAAATCAACATGTTAGTTAAATTTGTCACCTTTTTTATGGAATGACATCTCATGTCATCTCAGGATAATCAATAAACCATGGCATTTGTGATTTAATGGAAAAATTGACAATAAACACAATCAACATGTATTAAATATTGGTAAAGTTGTGCACATGTATCCAATGGGTCATTAAACTGTCAATCACTTATTAAATCTTCAATGTCTGAAAACATCCAGAATTCGTCAAGTCTCCACGGTGGTTCCATTCCCTACATTTTCAGAAACGGTTTCCCACAGAAATGGACTGAATTCTTACTTTCTTTAGATCACTTAAATCTGCTGAGAAGATGCTTGCCCAGTAATGACAAAAAAAAAACTAAACAAAAGACTATCAAACGCTGCAGCTTTAAGGTGAATTTTGAGGACGTTTGTGTTGTCAACTAAGTTTGAAACGCTGGGTAATTTATCAGCCTTTTGTGTCCCATTTACAGAATTTGTTTTGCTGTCAGGTTAAAAAACGAGCGTGACGGCACAGAAAACAAACAGTCTCACACAAGGCTACCTTCATTCCTAAAGAGCTGCCTCCGAATCCTGCACCGCAGCGTCACACAATGTGAAAGTGTTAGTTCCATTTCCAAATCATAATACAGAGAACGACACACCACCTCCACACTACAAATCTCATTAAAGCATTACATACAGTTGTGCCAGCAGCCGCAATCAAACCCTTCAGTGCTTACGTCTGTGTCTGACGCACACACACACACACACACACAAACGTATATATATATATATATATTTATAAATGGTCTGCTTTTAAATAGCGCTTTTCTATCTTCATGGTGCTCAAAGTGCTTTACAGTAGCTTCACATTCACGTATTCACACACACACCAGTCGGTTTCTAAGGTTCTGTCAGTCCTACTGGGGACCTAAGTTAGGGTTCGGTGTCTTGCCCAAGGACACTTCGACATGTGGACAACCAGAGCTGGGACGCGAACCACCAACCTCTCGGTCATTGGGCGACCCTATACATATATATATATATATATATATATATATATATATATATATATATATATATATATATATATATATATATATATATATGTATATATATATGTATAGCTGCACAATATATTGTTTGAGCACCGACATCGAGAACTTATTTTTAGATAATATATCTTGAATGTCTTATTTGAAGAAAAACTTTTATTTATTTATTTTTAATTCAGCAAAAAAAAATATTTGAAAACGCAACATTAAAATTCAAGCATTTTCAAAGATTTCGAGCACTCGGGGAACCCTGGAAGAAGGAAGTACCAATTTATTAGAATCTGTTGCACATAAGAAAACTGAGAACATACTGCAACTATGAACCACATACCATACCATACCATACCATACCATACCATACCATACCAGACAGACAGTTTCATATTTTTTAGAACCTGTGTTGATGCTACAGACTGAGCAGAAACCCAAGGATAAAGGTGTGTGTCGTGGCAGAAATCTGTAACAAAGCAGCAGATAAAGACGGTGGATTAAGGGTTGAAATGTGGTGCAGGAAGAAGAGCAGCTGATGTAAAAGCAGGATATTTGCACTTGTTTCCTGCTTTTCCTCTGTATGAACAGATTCACGCCAAAATTCCCTGTTTCTTTCCCCCTCTGTTGGGAAACAAATGGGGAGGGGGGGGGGGGTTAAAGAGACGTGATTTTTGTTCTTTTTTTCCTCTTTCTCACACACTCTGTGCCTTCCTTCCTTTCTCCCTCTGATGCACACAAACACACATCAAGGCCAGTCAGGCTCAGGGTTGGTTTATCTGCAGCTTACAGTGAGTTGTTGGAGAATGCTGTGCTGCCAGTCTTCTCTCCGGTAGTGTTTGCACTGGGGGGGTGGGGGGTGGGGGTATGTGCATGTGCATGTGTGTGCGATGGCGTACATATGACAAACCCACTGGGAGTGTGCGAGTGTGTGTGTGTGTCTGTGTGTGTGTGTGTGTGTGTGTGTGAAGAAAGAGCGAGAGGTGGGGAAATGCAGTGTGTATGCATGTGTGGATTTGAGTGAGATGCACACAGGAAAACAAGCTGACATGTTGTTTGTGTGTGTGTGTGTGTGTGTGTGTGTGTGTGTGTGTGTGTGTGTGTGGTGACTGTGGATTAGACACCACAGTCTATATGAGTGAGGCCTGGGGAGTGATGTTGCGCTAGGAGTGGGACAAACACAGTGACTTAGCAGTTTGTTGCTGCATGGTTTGTGTCCTAGTTCTGAAGAGTCTTTCTTGCACTTGCTTTAAATTGGTTTCATATGATGTTCAGGAGCAATCGCTGAAAAAGTCCCATTGAAAATGTGCATAAATCAAGTTAAATCCCAGCATGTCGTGTATATGGGCTTAGCTTTGTTTGCATCTAATACAGGGTGGGCAATTAATTTTATTATAGGACCACATGAGAAATGTTGACAGTAGCTAAGGGCTATATATATATATATATATATATATATATATATATATATATATATATATACTACTTTCAGTCTGCAGGAAAATGTGGTTGAAATGAATTTTTTTGGGTGCATATGCGACTTGTATCTGATCTTTAAGCACATATAGATGAAGACAAAGATATTTAACAAATATGTTTAAGAAATTATAAATCTAAAAACTAAATAAAGATGTAGGAAGCACAGCTCCTTTTCCGTTCTTTTAGAGGAGGCTCACTATTCCACAATTTGAAAACCCCTCATTTAGCAGATCCTTCAAAATAAAAGCAGTGCCCTTGTGTTGGTTGCATCTATTACAATGATATATATCTGCGTTGACTATTAATTTGCCAGTGAGCTCATGGGGGGCCAGTCAGAGTCAGCAGGTCTGGTCTAATGTGTGAATTTCATGTCTTGTTACAGGAATCGGCCCAGGACGGCGTGATCACCCGGGACATCCACCGCACTTTTCCTGCTCATGACTACTTCAAAGACTCCGATGGGGATGGACAGGACTCACTCTACAAGATCTGCAAGGTGAGAGGAAAGATCTATAAGCTGGAACTGTGTGATAGATGTGAAGTTTAGTTCATGTGTACAATCCACTGACAGACTTTATAAAAAAATATATATAAAAAATATAAACTACATGAAGTACACATGAAACAATGTTTGGTGACATAACAGCGCAGCATAAAAACAGGCTCCTTCATGTTGAGAGGAGCCAGTTGAGGTGGCTCAGGCATCTAGTGAAGACCCCTCTCTGGGGAAGGTGTTTGAGGCATGTTCATCCTGGAGGAGACCTTGAGGCCGACCCAGGACACGCCGGAGAGATTACATCTCTCAGCATCTTGGGGACGCCTTAAGATTCCTGTGGAGGAGCTATTAGAAGTGGCTGGGGAGAGAGAAGTCTGGTCTGCTTTCCTGAGGCTGCTGCCCCCACGAAGCAGGAGATGACGAATACGAGCGTAACACCATAGCATAACATAAATAGCATAATGGAGCATAATGGAGCATAACATAACGTAGCATGGCACTGTATAGCATTACATATCATTACACAACAAAACACCATAGCATAACATGGCATGGCATAATATAACAAAACACCATAGTATAATACAGTATACCACTTTAGAGCATAGTATAACATCGCATAGCATAATATAACATAGCATAACGACATACATAACAAAACACCGTAGCATAATATAGTATAGCACTGTATAGCATAACATGGCATGACATAGCATAATATAATAAAACACCATAGTATAATATAAGATAGCATAGCATAACATTGCATAGTATAACATAACATAGCATAATGGAGCATTACATAACATACCATGGGACTGCATAGCATAACATAACACCATAGCATAACATACTATTGCATAAAATATCATATCACTGCATAGTATAATATGCTTTATTGCCCAAGGGATACATTCAAATGCAGAGCAGCACAAGACAATAAACATCAAATACAAAAGAATAATACAGAAAAGATCAAAAATATAAAAACATTTATATAAAGTGACTATACATCTGACAGTTGTTGAATGAAACCTGGTTTAAAACTCTAGAAGACTAGTTCAGTGAGTCCCATGATGTCCCTTCTAAACATGTCAAGTACAAAAGGTCACACTACAAACTGGTTTTATTCTCTGAAATTCTTGGTTTTAATATCGATGTACAGATATATTTCAGCTATATTTTGTCACAGAGACTGAAAAATACAAACACATTATTTATCCGGACACTCGTGATGAAACTGTAAACCTACTTATTGTCTATGAATCAGTTCTTAGATCTGACTTAAAAGTTCCTCTTGGGGTGATTTTGTCTTATTTTAAGTGTGATGAGATATTTGGACTAGAAATGAGAAAAATACAGTATAAGATTTATGTTTTCCAGCAAAGTTTGTAACTTTGTCATGAAAACCAACACCATGAAGCCTGTTTTTGTAGTGAAATTGAAGTTTGTATTCAAAAAAGGAATGCAATCTTACATTATACATTTAACTGTAGAGTTAAATAATTATGTGGAGATTTCATATTTAACCCCCGCCCCCCACCCTCCACCCCCGAAGAGTAGAAGTGTATTGTTTTATGAGTCTGTTTGTTTATTGGTCTGTCTGTCTGTCTGTCTGTCTGTAAACAGCTTTACACAAAAACTACTGCATCAATTTCCATACAATTTTCAGTAAAGGTGGAGGTGGCCCAGAATAGATCCCATAAAATTTTGGTGAATGTAGGTCAAAGGTCACAGTCTTCAAAAATGTGTTTTCACAACGATAAATGATGGGACAATTCAGGTCAAATGTGTGTGAGGGGGTGGGGTTTAATGTGCCTGGCACCATTTGTTTGTTTTTCTGCTTTTTTGTTTGTTTGTCAGCAGCTTTATGCAAAAACGACAAGACTGATTGTCATGAAATTTTCAGAAAAGGTGTGAGGTGGTGTAGAATAGATCCCATAAAATTTTGGTGAATGTAGGTCAAAGGTCACAGTCACCAAAAATGTGTTTTCACAATGATAAAAGATAGGGCCAATCAGGTTAAATGTGCAAACAACATTATTTATCCTGACACTCCTGACAAAACTGTAAACTTACTTATTGTGACGTAAAACTTTTGCTCAGTAGTGAACGTGAAGAGCAAACAAGCATGAAAACACAAAACAAACCCTCATGTTTCAGTAGCGTGAATAAACCCAGACGCGTGCCCTCTGTGGCTCCTAAACACACCGTCCCCCGTCTGTTGGTACCGGCATATGTTGGCACAAACACACAACAGCCAGTGGTTTAGCAGGTGTCGCTCAGTTCCACCAGCGCTCTGCAGGTGAAAAGTCATATCTGCTGGTGAAACATGACTGACAGATCATTTATAAGCCGCACACAGCTGCAGCGAATGCAATCTGCACTGGAAAATATCAGCAGGATTCAGTGCGTTCTAGCTGAGTCTGTTAGCGCTAGAGCTCATAAACGGCACACTGTTACCTGCCCTTTATAAAGGATGGATACATACATTTGATTTTATTTCTGCCCTCAGGGAAATTAAGTTTTCTCCTGCTCTTAATATAAAATGCATCAGTCGCAATATACAGCAATATGAAGAAAGTTATTAAGTCAGCAGTGTCAATAGTAGCTGTAGAAAAGGCCATAGATTTAAAGGTGCTGTATGTAGTATTTGTACTGGGAAATATTAGAAAAGTTAATATATATATATATATATATATATATATATTGTCTCTAGTATCTTCGGAAGAACTTAAATGTATGGGATTGTAGAGATAGGAAGTGAATTAATTTATTGGGTTTATGTGACCACTAGAAGGAGGAGTGAGTCAATCTGCTGGTCTTCCATCACTAATTTTTTTTTTCAAATTTCTAGTCCAAATATCTCATCACATTTAAAATCAGACCAAATCACCTAGAGAGGATTTTTTCATAAGAACTGATTTATAGACCATGGATCTGGAAAGGATAATTTATTCCATTGTCAGATTTGAATACCTTGAATTAAGAAAAAAAAAGTTAAATTAATGATATATATATGTGTATATATATATATATATATTTAGATTATTTTTTTTTATTTTTTATCTGCTACTGGAAGAAGGCGAAACCCTAACTCTTGGACAGATTTTTGGAATTCAGATTTTCTAGACCTAAGTTCTTTATTCTTTAAAAGATTTAGTGTTGGACTCAAGCAAAGCAAACTAAACAAAATAATTATGAATTAAGCAAAAGAAAAAGAAAAATTTGAGGGAAAAACGGAAAAAAAATTAATTCTTGAATTTAGCAAAAAAAAAAAAAAGGAAACAATTTTTTTTTAATTAAACAAAGAAAATGAATGAATGAAAAGAATGAATTAAGCAAAAAAAATTTAAAATCAAGAAAAATCTTGAATTCGGGGGAGAAAAAAGTCTTGAATTAAGCAGAAAAAAAATCTTGAATTAATGGGGGAAAAAACTTGACTTAAGAAAAAAAGGGGAAATAAATCATGAATTAAGAAAAAAGGAAGAAAAAAAGGAAGGAAGGAAAAAATAATTCATGAATTCATCCAAAAAAAAGAAAAATCTTAAATTAAATACATTTTAAAAAATCTTTAATTAAGAGGGGAAAAGAGTTAAACCAAAAAAAAAACCAAATCTGCCAAAGGAACAAGTGAAAATGATCTTGGTCATATTTCTTTAAATCATATTTTCCAGATCTACTCTCTATAAATTGGTTCTTTATATCAGACTGAAAAGTTCCTCTTTTCTGTCTGATTTTTAGTCTGATTTGATATTTGAACTAGAAATGAGAATACACTTAGAAAATGTGTATTTTTGGAGCTAATTTAAATTTTTTTCCCATGACAATATTTTTATAAATTTTTTTGCAGGCACTAAAAGTACCTTCAGCACAAACCTGTTTGTTGACTGACATGACACATGACGCATGACAGTAAAATGCTCTGAATCTTGTAATTCTATCTATCAAATGAAAATCCTCCATTTCCTGTCCTAGTTGGTCAGTCGTCGCTGTCTGTCTTTCCATCTGTCAGTCAATCTGTCTTTTCATCTGAGAAAAGCACTGAATTATACAGCGTGTAACTTTCTTTAGAGCACATTTGAACAGAAGGCAAATCTTGATACGCACTCTTTCATGCTGCGTTGCAACATTTTGAGGACGTTCCTGCTGAGTATGAAGTGTTTTGAGATGAGAAGCTAATTCTAAAATGTATGCTAAGCCTTTGGAGACATGTGCGTGTCCCTGTGAAGTCGACCATTAGCTTTATTACTGGAGCTGCTGCTAGTCTGGCACGTCTCACTAGGACAGGGCCGTCAAACTCATTTTAGTTCAGGGGCCACATTCAGCCCAATATGAGCTCAAATGAACCAGACAAGTAAAATAATAACAGTGAAAAAGTAAAATTACATTATGATTATGTTCGGAAAATTACAATAATATCAGACATATAAATGTTAATGCATAATTGTACTTTTTGGAGACTGTAAAAGTGATCACAGTGAAGCAATTTACATGGCAGGAATGCAGGTGATACCAGCCTCCAGGGGATCCGACCCTACAACTCTTCAGGAATCTGACCAACAATCCTTCAGGAGCTAAAGACAGATAACATCTGAAGAAGGAGGGGTCGATGGGAAGGTGTTAAAGCTGTGTGTCTGAGCTTTTCCCCCTTAGTGCTATGTGACCATTCAGGCCATGTACACTCAACGACCAGACTTAGACTGGACTTTAGGACTTCTGACTATGTAACTTTAATCTTATGCTGAAATAGTTTGTAATACTGTAACTGATTGTAAACTATGATTATGATATTAAATTGATGAGAAGACTCAAAGAGGTTAACTAACCATTTAGGCTTTAAATATAATTTGAGTAGAGTTAAATATGCTTACTGAATAATTAGATATAAAACATATAAGTTAATTAATTTTTACCAATACAATGATAATGTTGACATCTACAGTCTTTCCCTACCAAGGGTCTACATATGGGCCAGAAGTAGTCACTCAAAAATGTTAATCAAACCACCCAAACCTGCCCCAAATGTCACATGACCTAATGTAGTTTGACAACGAAGAGTCTCACACATTGGAAGATAAAAGCCACGTTCAGATAAAATGTCCACAGCAGGTACAATCACACATTTTTTCAACAGCTGATCTGAACCTTTATGTCTCAGAATTATCCACAGAGGAACTATATTCCAACAAACACAGTCATAGTTCAATAAAAACATACAAAACACAAAAAAGAAATTGTTCAAATGTGGTCCAAAACATCAATAAATCTCCAGAAATGTTTTTTCTATTGCATCATTTAACAGGACCCGCCTCCAATATCCCAGTTTTCATCTTAATATTTTCATTTATAATATAAGCAAACACCAATTGCAGGTTATCAAAGGGGTTTATTAAAGTTTTTATTAAATGTAGGGAGAATTGAGTGGAAGTTTAAAGGGTTAAAATAAAAAATTAAATAAAAACATAAACAACTTGAATTGTCTTAAAAGAAAGAAGTGCAATTTTAACCATTTTCTGTCTCAGTTTCTTCCTTTATCATTTAAACGTGCAGAACAACTTGATTGATTGATTGGTACTTTATTGATCCCTAAGAGGAAATGAATGGAATACAGAAACAGAAATGCAGCACACATAATAAAACATACTCTGACAGCAGACATTGCAGACACAGTACACGTGGACATGTGATGCGATTTTTACTTTTATTTTTTTGTAAATGATTCCGGGTTGGAAAAAACATAGAAGAGTTAGGGTTCGAAGACAGATGCAGATTGGATTTTTATTTTTTATTAATTTTTTTTAGGGCAGGGGCTGTATGTAGTGCAAAGTCATAGAAATAGTTTGTGTAAAATGTAAAGGCAGGACCTCCTTATCAGTTAATCTCCTGTGTTTTGACCTTGAGGGACTGCAGTGGGACAGATAGAGGACACCTTGGAAAAATGGCTGCATACTCAGTCATGCTGGAGAGGTTCAGTTCAGGGAAGAACTCTGATTTTAATGCTTAATGTGGCGCACAGGCCGTGTCCTATGACCGGGTCTTACAGACCCACATTCCAAAGTCCAGATTGACTCATCACCCCACCCCCAAGGATATCTTACTGTTTTCAGAATCGCAAATATAGCAATCAGTGGTATCATATGTATGAAAAGGTACATTTCTGGGCCACTGGGTCACTTTGACCCAGAGGACCACACAAGGGCTAGTTGTTACTGGCCTCCGCATTACTCCACACTTCATTGCATTTTCCACAGTCCTGTGACATGTCGAAGCACATCCACAGTCTGCCCCACAATGAAACCCAGCTTTATTTGAGTCCATAGCTCCTGTCAGCTGTAAACCTGTTTGTCAAAAACCGCTCCCTTTTGTGCTGCTGTCCTTCCAACTTGGCGATATCAAGGAAACTCCATGGCCAATTAGAAGGTGTCCAGTTGTCCATATGTGTAAAAATCCAAACGTCCGCTGATAGAACAGACATCGTGCAGCTACTCTGGTGATGATATCTAACTGTGACCATTATGTCAGGGCAAGCGGCCTCTCCAGGTCAATGTTTTTGGTGAAAAATCTTACCGATCGCACTGAGTGACAGCTGATCAATCCCATAATGATTTTGAGCTCAGCAGGCAGGAGATCCAAAAAAAAAAAGTAAAAAGTAATAATGCAGACACAGCAGAAGCAAAGGAGAGAAGAGATAAAGTGGGGACAGGAAGGAGAAAAAAAAAAAGGTTAATATCTTTAGTGTAAATTTTGCATTTCACAAATTCATGCCACGGGCCAGATTGGCCCTTTTGGCGACCCATAATTTGCCCCCGGGCCTTATGTTTGACACCTGTGCACTAGGAGTTTGTTTGGTATTTGGAGTAGCTCGTTCAGTCTACAGTCTGATTGGCTGTGCTCGTCTCCGCTGAGGCGTCGGCATAAACCCGTCCTACACCTGACATACAGGACAGACGCACGACTCAGTGGACACGTTGATTTTCATCCAGTTTGAAAACTGGAAGAACATGATGGTTGTTGTGTAGGCGGCAGTTTTAACTTAAATCACCAACTAAAACAGGCTCTGAATGTTGCATATTTAGGTGGAAAATGACAGCCTGGTTTTCTGTGCTTTTGGATGAATACATTATTATATTTATTATATTATTATTATTTTTGCTCCACATGTTAACCCTGACCCCCCCCCCCCCCTTGGCTCCTGTTGGCCCTGCTTTGGCCCGACAGTCTGAAAACAGCTATTGTGTTTTGTTCAGAGATGGGAAGTAACTAAGTAAAAGTACTTCATTACTGTATTTCAGGTATCTGTACTTTACTTGAGTATTTTTCTGGAAACTTTTTACTTTTACTCCCTACATGTTTTTACTAAGCACAGCCAGATTATAAGGCGCACTGTCATTTTCTGAGAAAATTAAAGACCTTTAAGTGCACCTTATAGTCCGGAAAATCTGGTGCACTTAAAATAAACCACAAAAAAAGCCAATATGACTGTTAATGAAAATGAAGGCTCTTCAGGTTGATGAAGTGTAACTCTAGCTTCTTTGTATTTATCGGAGGTTGCAGAAATAGTGTAGCCAGTGAGAGCTCTGGGAGGACCTGTCAGGAAGGGTTAGCATCCAGTCTGGACCCAACTAGGTCAGTGGCGAGCCGGCCTTCATTTGTATGCAAATCCATGTAGATTTGCTACTGATAAGGTTGGTTGGATCTTGAGGCATGAGTGGGATACAGGCACCGAGGATCCAGGACAAAGTTTAGATTGGTCTTTATATCCTATTCACTAATAAGCCCCGAGTCTTTTCTTCTCTAACCTTTATTCTATGGGGAAGGTCGGCCCAACTCGCTCTCCCCCTCTCTCTTTCTCTCTCTCAATTTAATTTCAATTTAAAGAGCTTTATTGGCAGGGAAAACAAACATGTACATTGCCAAAGCAGTTGTGCAGAAATAAAACAAAAAAGGATAAATGACATAAAACTAGTGTCATTTCCATTTTCTATCAGAAGTACAGAATATACGTGTGTGTGTGTGTGTTTGCATATACAAATAATTTTCTATTGTTTATACCATGTTTCAGTATATATTGACATATACATATGTAATATGAACAAACATATTCAGTTCATATTCATGGACAGTTCAGTGAACTGTCCAAAGTGCTGATGGTCTCTTGTCTCTTTCTCTCTGTCTGTCTGTCTCTCTCTGTGTCTCTGTCTCTCTCTCTGTCTCTCTGTCTCTCCCTCTCTGTCTGTCTGTCTCTCTCTGTCTCTCTCTCTTTCTCTCTTTCTCTCTGCCCCTCTCTCTCTCTCTCTCTCTCTCTCTTTCTCTTTCTCTCTGCCTCTCTCTCTCTCTACCTCTCTTTCTCTGTCTGTCTCTCTCTCTCTCTGCTACATTTTGCTGCTGTTCCACTCAGTCACACCTGCAGATAAAGCCACACGTGGTCACATGGTCATTCAGAAGGCTCACAGCAGCAGCAGTCGGGGGGTTAATGCTTCATTTAAGGCCACACTGCTCTCCCAGCTGGTGTGGAGATTCACAACCTGCACTGTCAACCTGTAGACGCTGAAAGATCATATCTACAGCACTTCCATAGAAACCAAATTTAAAGCCACCTGGAGCAAAAAGTCAACATGCTAACACGTTAGCGTGCCTCATCAACCCGGCTAATGTTGCGTAGCACAGAGATGGCCTGGTGTTTCCATTCACACATTATTCAGGGTACTGGTTCATATCCCGGTGACCACCATTCTGATCCGATTTTACAGGAACACACAAAAAAAACACCATGCCTAGAGAGTTTAAAAAAAACAAAAAACATTTTTCAACGATCACACACGCTAACACTGTAACAGTAACAATCAGACCAAGTGTGTTTGAGTCATTTCTATTGTCTAAATATCTGATCAGACTTAACATTAGACAGAATCACCTAAAGAGGAACTTCAATATAAGAACATATAAGAACTGGTTTATAAACATCTGGAACTAATCTGATGTGACTAATATGACCATGATCATTTTCACTTTGATTTGTTTTCTTTTTTTGCTTAATTCAAGACTTTCTTTAGCTGAATTCATGATTTTTTTTTTCTTAATTCAAGGTTGTTTTCTTTCTTTTTTTTAAATTCAAAACTTTTTTTGTTGCTAAATTCAAGATTTTCTTTTTTTTTTGCTTAATTAAATTTTTTCCCCCTCAATTCAGTATTGTTTTGCTTAATTCCATTCTTTTTTCTAAATTGAAGATTTTTCTTTTTTTTCCGTTTTCTTTTTTTTTTCATCATTCCAGATTTTGGATGAATTAAAGATTTTTCTTTTCTTTTGCTTAATTTCAGATTAGTATTTACTTACTTATTTTTTTGCTTAATTCAAGAGCCTATTTTCAGATAATAAAAACTGGAAAATCATATATCAAGAAATCTTATCAAAATAACATTCACTTGTTCAATTGACAGATATATATCAGTAATGCGCGGTTCGATGTATAAATGACCCGCAACCATCCGCTTTTTTAACTACCCTGCAGTGAAATTGTAATTGAACCTATCGTGGTTGGTGGTTGTTCTTCCGAAATGACCTTGAAAATACAGTTTACAGGCTGAAAAACTCCATAATGTTGCTTTAATTTGAAAGTTAAGCCACATTTTTGCTGCTCTTTTTTCATTATTGAGCCTAAAATGTTCTTATTTGTACCTTTTTAGTGCAAATACTTATGATTAATAGACTGCACCTCCGTCTGTGTAGTGCACATTACGAATGAATTTGGTAGCATTTAGTAATGAGAAACTATTCATATAGTTTGTAATAATCTACTTCTCTGAGCCTATTATGTGCTCTGGCTAACAAATTTAGATTTCACCCACCAGGACCTCCCCCATCCATCTGTCAGCGTGCACTTCTCCCAGCTGAGTTGGGGACGTGTGAATGCCACACTCCATCAAGCGTGTCAGCTTGTAGATTACACTACAGACAGCTCCACAAGACTTCTCCATTACCTCCACATCAAACCCAAAATTAGCAGAACAGATCAGCGGTGGAGCTGCGGACGTCCACACTCATTTTTTAAACATGGAAAGGAGAGAGCATCTTTTTTGACCCAGTGTGCTGAGAGTTAACTGCAGTTAGCGCCGACGTGTCCATCAAAGAGTGAGCGTTCTGCCAAAATATCTGAGGAAGACGAAGAAACCAAGTTAAGCTTAGTCATTTGAAACAGATCTGGGTGAGAGTTAAATAACCTTATCATATATAAACATTTTAAAGGAAATCTCTGATTTTTCTGCTGCTTGTTTTTGAACGTACGCTGTAAAAAAAATAAAAAATCTTTTCCCAAATGTTTGCTCTCCCAAGCATCACAACTACCACACACTGGAAAAAATACCTCTCTAAAAACAAGTCAAATAATAATAATAATAATAATAATAATAATAATAATAACAATAACAATAATAACAACAATAACAATAATAATAATAATTAATAAATAAAAACAATACCCCTCTCTCCTTCGAGGGGCAGGGTAATAAATCTGCCAATGGAACAAGTGAAAATTCAAATTTCTGTCAATCTGATTTTCCAGATGTATTGTCTGTAAATCAGTTGTTATATCTGACTGAAAGGTTCCTCTTCAGGTGATTCTATCTGACTTTTAAGTGGGTAGACCCAAAAAGCCCCGAATCCTGGGTCTGAATTAATATTAACTTCTTGGGTGACTCCACCCCGATCAAATGGGTTGGACTTCGCAACATCATCTGACCTCTTCAAATTGGACCTTGACCTATTGACACGCCTTGGTTACTGTATGTAGGAGTCAATGGGTTTGTGTCAAGACGTTCTGACAGAGCATTGTCAAAACATCTTCCTCAGTGATACTGTCACAGTTTTAATTTTTCAAAAGTAAAAAAAAAAAATCAAAAAGATGATGGCTCAGTCAAAAAGGTGAATATATATTATTATTATTATGCACCACTCCATAAAAAAACAAGTGAATAAGTATTTACAGTGAGGAAAAACAAAAATATTTACAAGACAATACTTTAAACTCGACACTTTAAACTCACCACAACCTCTCAAAAACTATCGCTATCAACTCTATTCAAATAAAGAAAAAAAACCTTATATCTGCCTAGCCCCTCCCCTGGACATACCAAAACAAATAATTTAAAATACAAATAATAATTGAGCAAAACATAGTACACAAAAACATAAACATAATATTAACAAAATATAAAATATTCTTATGGCATTCATACTGAATATAAATGTATAAATAACAAAAAAAAAACCATAATTGATTAAACAAAAAAACAACAAAAAAAGAACTAGTCCAGGTCATGTGACCTTATAGCTTCGGTGCCACAATGCTCCATTAAGGAGTCAACAGGAAGGGCCCTGGTTCACCCCTCCACCCCATCCCTCCAGTCCAGTCCAGTCCACACACAGTGGCAGAGATGACAGCAGTGTCAGCATCAGTGAGTGTGTGTATTGAGCTGGATCATGCACCGTTTATGTGAGAAACATGGAGAAAAAAAAACAAAAAGGCAGCACGGTTCCATGTTTAATGTGCACGCTTCACCTGCTGCCTCAAACATGCACAGACACACGATTGCAGCGGTGACATGGTGCCTATGGCCACTCTGTCCCAGAGTCAAAAAAGACCTCGATCTTTTAGCTACAGATCACAGAACAGAAGACAACAGAACAACAGTACAAAGCTAATAATTTAAATTAATGGTCATGTTACTAAAATTAAAAATTCTAGAAAATTCCTAACAATTGTGATGCTGACATACAGGGACATTGGTCTTGTTTTTATTTTATGGTATTCATAGTGTATTGTATCGGCCAATCAGATGCAGAGTAGGTGGGAAACACAATAATGTTGGACTCACAGACACCTGTTAAATGTCCAGTGCAGCCAATGAAAATGGTTGTCCTCAGGAGGCTTGGAGGGCAGGTGAGGCTGTTGGTCTGCTCATAAACTGGGGACTGTCTGTTCTGCTCTTATATTATGTCCACTGGGGCAGCCATTGCAAAACCATTTTCTATCCTCATGCATCGTGTGTCTTTCAATAGGGTCTTAAAAAGTCTGAAAAATCTTGAATAGGGGTGAAACGATTCCTCAAGAAATTAAAGTACCTTGATTACAAAAAAAACATCCAGGATTTTTTTCTGCCTCGAGGAATCGCTTTACTTAATTGTAAATCTCAACACACAGCATTTCGCACAGACGCTTAAGACAAAGGAAGATGACAGAAAATATATATGTATGTGTATATATATATATATATATATATATATATATATATATATATATATATATATATGTATGTGTGTGTGTGTGTGTGTGTGTGTGTGTACAAATAACTAAAAAAATAAAATACAAATAATTACAGGACGTGTGATGTAACTATTGTGCACAACGTACATTGTGATGATGCTCAAACAATATATTGTACAGCTCTAAAAACAACATTGTTAAAGGACAACAAAAGACACAATAAGAAAAGACTGAAAGTGTATAAAGTGTGTTATTTCAGACTGAACACCAAGGTGAACATGTGTCAGCTGGAACCACTGCAGCACATTTACTATGTTCTAGCATCTTCTTCAAAGACAGAAATGCCGCAGAGAACCCCAGAGAAAATAAAGTTAACATTAAACATTTTAAACATCTACATCTCTATATGTGCTTAAATATTTTTAAAGACATTTTAACATTTTCGTGTGTTTTCAACATCTTTTTAAACAGTTTTACTTCTGTGTATGTACATTTGTTTTTACATATTTGTGTGTTTCTACCTTTTTTTATTTTAACTTCTGTGTGTTACTTAATGTCTCTTTTAAGACATCTTAAAATTGCTTGTGCATTTTTAAGAGTTTTTAAATACATTTCCACATTTCTGTATGTTTTTAATGTCTTTTTTAACATATACTTAACAATATACTTTTCTGTCATTTTCAGTTCGGCTGTGATTTTACCCCGAACATGTACTGTATAGTGTGATGTTCTCAAAGAGAGAGAGAGAACCCCCACCGACTGTCGGACCCTTGCTGCGCCGTGATTGGTCAATCAACATTCCAGGTAATACTCACATGTAAAAGTACATGCTTCTTTACATGCGAGTATTCCTCATCCTAGAATGTTGATTGACCAATCAGAGTGCAGCCAGAGTCCGAGAGTGGGAGGGGTTTCTGCTTCTGTCAACGGTGGGAAGATCAACTGTCAGTTAAATCACACAACTTTCCAAGCGCGTTTGTTTGTTCAGAGATTAAAAGAAACATTTACAGTTTAAAAGGAGCCAGAGCCAAAAGGAAGAGGAGTAAGTAATGTCTGGATCCACTTTAATCGAGAGGGAGAAACCAAAGGCAAACGTTGGGGACCTAGTCTAAGCCTAAACACTTTTTTAAATAAAAAAAAGAGCCAGTTTTTTGAACGGCTCATTGAAAGGAACGAACCATAAATATCCAGGTCCCCCAAAAAGAGTCAAAAATCCCATCTCTAGTACTGTAGTTAGCGAACCACATTTACACATATTTTCTTTCTTTTTTTCTCATGCCGTGCCTCCCCTGAAGTCCTCTAGCGACCCCCAGGGAGGCCTGTCTCACTTTTTAAAACCCCTTAGCGTAAATAGAAGTCTTACTGCGACTTATGCAAATGAAGCTGATGCTGCGTGATGTGCGACCGTCTCCCCTTCACCTTCAGCTCATCTGTTTTCACGTCTAAAAAAAGTCAAGGCTAAATGGTTTTGGCCACCGTGGCGCTTCCTGGATCAGTGTTTACGCTGCGAAAAGCCCTGTCCGCTTGGTCATTAACATGATTTGTGGGATCTGCCAGAAACTGACTGCTTTGAGACGCCGTCTCTCTGAACGGTCATTTGAAGGTCATTGTCCTCGGTCGCTCGTCCATACTTGACCTTAACGCCCAAACTGCCTACGTTCCTTATGTCAGGAGAACCCGCTGTAGTCCTGCTGCCCCTGCACTGTTGTCCCAGTGTCTCCTGAGTTTTTATATCGAGTCAAATAAACCCATGGAGGACCTGGTTCAAGGTGGAAATTAAATGAAAATAAAAAGATTTGAGCCGTCTATGTTAAAAATCACATTATATATAGTAAAAACCTCAAATAATATCTGTAACCTTTTTGATGTCTTGCTCATTTTATGACTGAATTGACCCCCCCTTTTCTTTTCTCCCAGGCATACTCTGTTTATGACGAGGAAATTGGTTATTGCCAGGGTCAGTCGTTTCTCGCTGCTGTTCTCCTCCTGCACGTGAGTATATCACCCAATAAACATGCTGTTCCTACCTATAACTATAAACCAGAATCATATGGACAGTATATGGACAAAAGTATGTGGACACAGTGAATTCAAGTTTTTCTTTTCTAACAGGGTCTGGGATACAAAAAACTATATATATATATTTTTTTTTTTTTAAATCCTGCGATATATATATATATATATATATATATATATATATATATATATATATATATATATATATATATATATATATATATATATATATATATATATATATATATATATTGCAATATGAAAAAATCCTTAGGAATAAATAACAGCTATGTGGTGCCAACACAAACAGTAAAAAAAAAATCTATACACATATATATATATATATATTACAAATAATTGCAGGACTTGCGGTGTGACTATTGCGCACATGTACATTGTGATGTCGATGCTCAAACAATATATTGTGCTGTTCTAATAATGACTAATGTCAGAATATAGTATGGATTTTGCATGGTCAGTTTGATATAAATTGTTATCTTTGCTTTAAGGCTGGACAATATTGGAGCAAAAAAATTAATATTTCTCTAAACTCACCCCCTATTTTGTTAATTTTTTGGTGTATTTGGGCCAAGCTTATTATCCTTAACAAAGTGCCAAAAACAAAGATTGAATAAAGTAAATAAAAACTATCATGAAAAGTACATTACAAATTATTTTATGCATAATAATCGACAATTCATTTGCACGATTTGTAAAAGGACACGCCAGAAGCAGTCCACATACATTTATCTATATAGTGTAAGTAAAAATCAATTTGAGCCTGATAATAAAGTTATGACCAAACAAATAGAAATAAGATACTTGAACATTTTTCTGATGATTTGAAAGGAAAAGTAATTTGAAGCTGCTATTCAACTGTAATTTCACATTCACACTTGTACTGTAAAAAAAAAAAAAAAAAAAAAAACCTCTGTTCAAGGGCGTCGGAAAAACAAATACCCAAGGCTGGAGAGTGAAAGAACATATTTCAGTATTGTTAAGATGTAGCATCTACAGAAAAACCTGGTCTGCTGCTTGTATAAGGTGTTCTAAGGCAGAAGCCAGGCTCCATAATAGACTAAATGGAGGCAGATAGAAAGGACGTCTGTGGCTGAAAAGAAAGAATTTGACTGCTGGAATGAAAACAGTTTATAACAGAAGGATGGTGAGAGAGAGAGAGAGAGAGAGAGAGAAAGAGAGAGAGACATGAGGCAGCGTTATGGAGGAAAATGAGCACGAAAGGGAAGAATTGGAGGAGACACTTGTTCATTCTTACACAGATTTATTTTCAAGGTTATTTGAAGAGTCACACTGCACACTGTAACCCCCCCCCCCCCCCTTTCCCATCCGGACACGATTAAGGCCCAGTTTTTCACAACTGGTCTTTAACCTCTTCCCAGCCTTACATCCCGGCCCCATCTATATACATGACATTCTTTTAATAATAAGTGGTGCCCACCACAACAAACCCCACCCCCCTTGCATCCATTTGTCCCGTTATGCCTTATCTCTTATCACTGCGAGAATACTTTTTTTTTTTTTGACTGTAACCTTTAACCTACAGTCACCAAAATTTAATGAGATCTATTCTGGACCATTTCACACCTTTATTGAAAATTTCATGGAAATTGGTCCAGTAGTTTTTGCGTAAACCTGCTTACAAACAAACCACCTCAAACACAATACCCCTCTCCCCTTCAGGGGGTGGGGTAATAATGAATTAGATTTCTATAGTGCTTTTTCAAGCCACCCAAAGCACATTAGGTTATTGATCCATTATTCATTCACTCTCACATTCTCCCTCTGGTGGTG
Source organism: Siphamia tubifer (assembly GCA_020466265.1). Taxonomy (NCBI): domain Eukaryota; kingdom Metazoa; phylum Chordata; class Actinopteri; order Kurtiformes; family Apogonidae; genus Siphamia; species Siphamia tubifer. The sequence continues at coordinate 12,607,553 of CM035786.1, forward strand.
GTAAACTACATATGTATCCACAGTTGTCCTGGGGTGTGAGTGAGTCCCATGTCCTTAGGCAAGGACATGGGGTGTGAGTGTCATGTCCTAGGAGAAGGAGTGCCTTGCCCAAGGACATGACAAACTGATTAGGACAGAATGGGATTCGAACCACCAACCTTTTGGTTAATGGATGACCCACACTACCATCTGAGCAGAGCCACGGGCGCCCCTTAATAACACCTGTGTAGCATAATGTAATAAAATCATGAACGCATGATGTAATAATGTAATAACGTCTTCCATTATGAGCTCAACTATATAGCAACTCATAATGTAATAAAAGCTCATAATATAACAATGGTTTATACTGTGAAAAAAGTTGCATTATCACCATTTTTTTTTACTTTTACCATTGCTGCAATGTCAAAGGTTAACTATTTTTAAGTAATGCTTTTGAAGCAGTCCTATAGTTTATTAACATCATTACATTATGAGTTTTTATTACATTATAACTTGCTATATAGCTAAGCTCATGATGAAATAAGTTATTACATTATTACTTTATGTGCAAAGACATTATTACATAGTGCGCTCATGATTTTAATACATTATAAGTCGATAATTACCTTATGAGCTTTTATTACATTTAAGTTATTACATTATGAGCTGTCATTGCATCTGCACGTGTCTCACATCAAATGAAAGTGAACAAACTAATTACTGGGAAAATAAAAATAATAATAAATATAAACACTTGGATTCAGCATGTCAACATATTGAACATAATCCTCAGTTTGTACTGGACTGAAAACAGTGTGTGACCGTGACTTCAGCTCCAGGTCTTTGTGGTTCAGAGGCGTTCGCTGCTTACGCTTCCACTAAACACATTAGCTCGCTTTAGCGATAAAAACATTAGCTGTAAGTTAATTTTTCTGTCAGTGGGTGAAACTGCTGTGACTTTGACTGCACTGATGTCACCTTTTACACCTCTGTGGACATCAGGAGGTACAGCTGATGAGGAGAAAGGAGGAGAGGAGGGGTGGAGAAATGAGGGGAAGAGGGAAAATGAGAGGAAGGGAGGAGAAATGAAGAGAAGTGTGGAAGTGAAGAGGAGAGGAGAAAATAGGGGAGGAGAGAGAGGAAAAATGAAGAAGAGTAGAAATGAGGAGAGGAGAGGAGAAATGGAGAGGAGTAGAAAGAAGGGCAGAGGAAGGGCGGAGAAATGAAGAGGGGAGGAGAAACGATGAGAGGAAGGGAGGACAAATGAGGAAAGGCGAGGAGAAATGGAGAAGAGAAGAGTGTGGAAATGAAGAGGAGAGGAATAAAAAGGAGGAGAAATGAGGGAAGAAGAGGAGAGACGAGAAGAGGAGTAGGAACGTGGAGGGGGGGGCACAGAGGAGAGGAATGTGGAAATGAAGAGGAGAGGAAAAACGAGGAGAGGACTAGGCTGAAGGGGAAGAAGGTGAGAGTGAAGGAGAAAGAGGTGAAGGTGAGTCTGTAAAGGTGAGGAGGTGTAGAGAAGAGCAGTAAAAGGAGGAGGTGTAGGGAAGAGCAGCAGTAAAAGGAGGAGGTGTAGGGAAGAGCAGAAGTAAAAGGAGGAGGTGTAGGGAAGAGCAGTAAAAGGAGGAGGTGTAGAGAAGAGCAGAAGTAAAAGGAGGAGGTGTAGGGAAGAGCAGCAGTAAAAGGAGGAGGTGTAGGGAAGAGCAGTAAAAGGAGGTGGTGTAGGGAAGAGCAGAAGTAAAAGGAGGAGATGTAGGGAAGAGCAGTAAAAGGAGGTGGTGTAAGAAAGAGCAGCAGTAAAAGGAGGAGGTGTAGGGAAGAGCAGTAAAAGGAGGAGGTGTAGGGAAGAGCAGTAAAAGGAGGAGGTGTAGGGAAGAGCAGTAAAAGGAGGAGGTGTAGGGAAGAGCGGTAAAAGGAGGTGTAGGGAAGAGCAGCAGTAAAAGGAGGAGGTGTAGGGAAGAGCAGTAAAAGGAGGAGGTGTAGGGAAGAGCAGTAAAAGGAGGAGGTGTAGGGAAGAGCAGTAAAAGGAGGAGGTGTAGGGAAGAGCAGTAAAAGGAGGTGTAGGGAAGAGCGGTAAAAGGAGGTGTAGGGAAGAGCAGCAGTAAAAGGAGGAGGAGGCAGAAAGGGGAGGTTATAGAGGAGGTGTCAGGAATATTAATGGAGGTTCAGGTTTACCTGCAGGAGCCCATTCAGGCCCAAACACATACTGTCACTCTGATTAAATATCAGCTCAGACTCTGTGTGTGTGGGTTAGAGGACACACACACACACACACTTGCACTAAAGCTTTCTGCAGCTCTTATCTTCATCCATCCAAACACACACACACACACACACACACACACACTGTTCAGTCTGAACTCTCACACCTTGAATCATTTCCAGCTTCACATCACTCGTGCTTTTGTTTCATGGCGCCGTCCATACGTTGACCGTAGCAACGCATGCAACTGCACCTTTAGTGGAGACGAACGAATGATCCGTCTTCAACGTCGACTCGCATTGTCCCAAACATCCAGCGGAGCCACAAACACACCGCTTTGGGTTCCTTTGTGGAGACAGATGTGCCGTTCAGTGTGTTTGGTTGGAGTTGATGGTTGTTCCTGTGGTTCCAGATGCCTGAAGAACAGGCCTTCTGTGTGCTGGTGAAGATCATGTATGAGTACGGCCTACGAGCTCTGTACAAGAACAACTTTGAAGACCTTCACTGCAAGTTCTACCAGCTGGAAAGGCTGATGCAGGTCAGTGATGGCATGTTTTCAACTCCACAATGATGCAGATTCTTTGTCAATCAAAAATCTAAAACTACCTAACATTGTACAGTGTCATGAAATATGAAATATGGCGATATATTTTGCAGTAGCAGTATTTTCTTTATCAGAGCATAGAAACAGACTTTGAACATCAGTGTCTTCACCAGGGGAAAGGTGGTGATATGTAAAGCAGGTTTCCAGCAGTTGCATCATCATTAGTGTGTTTGCTGTTGCTGTTACTGGCTGCTGCTGGTCAGGGAACAGAAGAACAGTTTATCCACGGACAGTGTGTGTGAGCGCTGCTGCCTCTGGAGACCTGAGCTTCAGGTCCAGCTCAGGTTTTACAGATTTAAGCAGGACTGTCAAAGTCGTGTCTCGGGTTGGGTACCAAAAGGGTTTAATTTGATACCGATCCCAAATTGGTACATTGAAAACTGTATCGGTTCCTAAACAGTATTTAAATATGTACTTTAAAATTAAAAAGAAATAAATTACAACCAGAGACATGCACGATTGAACCGTAACATAAAAATTTACACGTTTGACACCCCTGGTGTGAATCCACTCACTGACCAAAGTTTAATTTGGCTCTGAAATCTATAGCAACCCTTCCAACAGTCATCTCTGCAACAGGATCAACTCTGTTAGCATTGACATAATGAGTCTGACATAAGGATGTTAGCATCGACTGCTAATTATTTGCAAACAGGTCGGAGCTCACTATCTGATCATGTCATGTGACGTGAATGTTTGACTGTCAGAGTGAATGTGTGTCAGCTTCATTGTATGCTTTATTCACTCTACATATTGGGACGTTATGAGACACACACATAAATAGTCTGGATTCATAGTCTGGATATGATCCATAGACTGAGCTTAAGCTTATGGGTGGGATCAACAGCTGTCTTTCAAACTGCTCTGCACGTAATAGGCCAGCGCTCTAACCAATCAGAGCAATGAACAATGTGACGTAAATTTTGAAATATTCTTCTTAGAGACTTTCATTGTGCACCAAGATGCTGGGTTTTTTTTTCAATTGTGCACCTTGTGTGTATAGATTTTGACCTATTGTTGACCCAAGAGGTGAATACCTGAAACTCAAATGGACTGGAATGGAAAAACAAGTGGCTATAAAGACTTAATTACTATTATTAACAGATAGAAAACCTGGTGTGGGCTTCAAAATTACATCATGACCTTTGACCTTGAGTCAAAATCAAATAATTTTAAATGGCCGTAACACCAAAAAGATTGGTGATGAGTACTCGGTTACTATTGTTGACAAATGGGAAACTACATAATGGCAAAAAATGGCATCATGATCTTTGACCTTCAGCAACCTGGAAGGGTCAAACCCATAGTGTCACGAGAGAGAGAGAGATGTCCATTACGAGCTAAAATGTTTGTGAGGGGGCAGGGTTTGTTGTGCCTGTTTTTCTATATAATTACTCGAAGTCTTGAAGTCTGTGTAGAACATGAATAATATCTGGCTGGAAGGCTGGTTATATTTAGTGTCTTTTTTAACTTCATTGTTGGGTTTCTCTTGAAAGAGATGATTATTTTAGTGAAACAGTCTGATTAAATAAAGCATGAGTAAAAAGGAAATAATGGAGCATTAAAATAACAAGGGGAGCCACATTTTTATAGTTTTAGCCAGCGCTGTTTTTTCTCATGAGTTTATTTTTCTGTCTTATTTTCTGCGGCTCATACAGGAACAGCTTCCAGACCTGTGGACCCACTTCCAGGACCTGAACCTGGAGGCACACATGTATGCATCCCAGTGGTTCCTCACCCTCTTCACCGCCAAGTTTCCCCTCTGCATGGTTTTCCACATCACTGACCTGCTGCTGTGTGAGGTACAGCTTCATTCTGTGCACCTTACAGGAAGTACTGAAAAAGACACAGACGTGGCCTACACTTCAAATTTAGGCTTTTGGAATAAACTCCCTGTCAGTTAAAAACAACTAAATTTTAGTGTACATATGTGACCAACACATATACTCCAGGGCTGAGTAAAAGTAACCATGTTGTTAGTTGATCTTGAACCCCTTTTCCTGAGTTAAAATTGTATTCCTTAGGTGTTGAAGTTCCAATCTGATATAGAGTTAATGTAACACTAAAACAGAGTACATTTAAATCAGGGGACTCAAACTTTTTTCTTTCAAGGGCCACATTCAGCCCGATTTGATTTCCAGTGGCCGGTCCAGTTAAATACAGTAATAGAATAGCATGTAAATCATAACTTCAAACTTTTGTCTTTGACTTAGTGCAAACACCACTATTAAATTATTGAAATATTTTCTTTTACAAACGATACTAAAGAAAAAAAGATGGGAATAACCATAAAAAAAACACAAATTTACTAGGAAAAATAAATACAATTTCAATAAAAAGGTTTTGCTTCAACCTATTTGCTCATGACGATGCAAAGATTTTTTTAAATTGTGCTGAATTTTCTTTAGATATTTCATGTTGTTCATACTTAAGGTTTTTCACATGCTATTGTTACATTATAGTTTGTAAATACTAATCTGTCTGTCCGTCCTCCCTAATTGTTAATTTTCTTTTTTATGATGCATCAGGGTGGGAGTGTTCATCAGTTTGGGAATAAAATAAACAAAAAAAAAAAGATGACCATCAAAATACGAACCATTAGAAGGCAAGGCACATTTTCAATATTTCAAAAATCTGTAAAAAATAAAAAAAGAAATTCAAATCTGTCAAAACTGAAAAAACTTTTGGACATTGTCCCAAGGAAGCGAAATATAAAATGTGGCATGAATCTGACCAGTAATTTTGTTTGAGAAGTTGCAAAAGAAGGATACAGCGGCTTCTCGATAGCTCATCATCTGGTAACTTAAAAACAACGTAACCGAGAACATGGAGAGAAATGTCCGCAGACGGAAAAAGAAAAGTGAAAAATTAGGAGGAAAGATGGTAAAAGTTAAGGACAAAATGATCCGAACTACTACACATTTACTGTTAATGTTTACAAGAAAACAAGTAAATCTAAGTCCTGGTCCGTCTGTATTCTGTCGTTGGTTTAATCCAATATTGGCCCAATTTAATCAGCAGAGAGGAGCTTATCAGCCTTTTAGGGTTGATACCATCACATCTTTAATATAATTACAATCCTTAGATCTGACACCGAACACTATTTGCTCTAAAATAGGTGCTAAATATACGGCCCATGGCCCAAAACCGGCCCACCAAAGGGTCAAATGTATCCCATGGTCTGAGGGCGTTTACAGACGGATCCAACCCTAACCTG
>CM035786.1:12618558-12691058 GCA_020466265.1 Siphamia tubifer
TATATATTTATATTAATCAACGCCATAATAATATGAAGTCAGAAATATAATGTATAAACACAAACAAAAGTTTTTACTGTTTCTTCTTTGTTTTATCTGTGTTCACATTATTTTTAGTGCTGTCAAATGAGTAACATTTTTTATCCAATTAATCACAGGGTTTTTATGGATTCATTTTGATTAATCACAGTTCAATACAATTAGACCAGTGTTATTGGATGGTATTAAAAATGACCAGAAATGAACACAATAATCAATAAAATGAACAAAATATTCAGTAAAATGAACAAAAATTACCAAAATATTCAGTAAAATGAAAACTAGAATTTCACATTTTGAGCCCAGACTTATCTTAAAAACTTAAGACTTGAGTTTTGTTTATCAGTAACACACATGTGGGGACATTTCATTAGTTTTATTCCAGATGCATTTTACTTTCAGACCAGTGTTATTGAACGTTTTTACAGATGACCAGAAATGAACAAAAAAAAAAAAATCAAGAAAATGAACAAAAACGACCAATTTTAAATTTTCAGTAAAATGAAAAGTAGAATTTCACATTTTGACTCCAGACTTATCTTGGAAACTTGAGTCGGCCAGCATTTAAGACTTTAGTTTTCTTAATCACTAACACACATGTGGGAACATTTCATTACTTTCATTCTGAAATCATTTTACTTTTTGTCCACTGATATTAAAACTCCAGTTGTTTCAGGGTCATTTTACTTGGTTTAGATTTTCAAGACTTTTCAGTACTTTAATACTTTTCAATAAATAAAATGTAATTGAAAATTGAATTGAATTATGCTTGTTTCTGTAGATTCCAAAGACAATAATTGTAATAGAACTTGCACTCACTGGAAAAAAAAATCGAAATTTTACCAAGTTTGTTTTTCTCATTTCTACTCCAAATATCTCAACATACTTTAAATAAAACTTTATCACCTAAAGAGGTCCTTTTCAGTCAGATATAAGAACTGATTTTTAGACAAAAAAATATTACTTGAAGAAATCTTACCAAGATACTTTTCACTTGTTCCATTGGCAGATTTTTTTTCATACTTTTTGCTTAATTCAAGCAACACAATCTCTTGTACGGTTTTATTATTATTATTATTATTATTATTATTATTATTATTATACACTGGAAGTTTATGAAACATGACCATTCAGTCAGTTTCTTTTATTTATAATTTGACTTTCCTCTTTCTTCCAGGGTCTGAACATCATCTTCAACGTGGCTCTGGCTTTGCTCAAGGTCAGTATTTACTTAATTTACCTGCTTTTTGCAACATAGATAATGCATTAAAGAAAAATAAATGACTTTATCATTGTACACTAAAGACACCAGGGAATAAAGTTGTATAAATGGAGGAAAATCTGAATGGTGAAAATGAAACGGACATTAAATCTTAACCAAAACCTAAGGGACATTTATGTTATATATTTTTGCTGTTTTAAAATAAACATGCTCTCGAAGTGGACTTTATTCTATGCTTGGGAAGTCTGGGGTGTGTTTTTTCATTGTACAGATTAATTTATTGTACATGTGTTTCCTCCACTTTCTCTTAAAACAATGTTTGTTGGCATGTCTCACCCCCTACAGTTCAAATGTAAAAACTGCACCTTGTGCCTTTTCAGTTATAATCAACTATTACTATGTCAACAAAGAGGATTTTGCTCAAGTTAAATGTTATTATCTTCACCATGGAGGTATTACAGTCAAGTCCGTTTGTCTGTCTGTCAGCAGGATTACACAAAAAGTTCTGAGTGGATTTTAATGAAACTTTCAGGAATGATAGAAAATGGGTCAAGGAAGAACCCATTAGATTTTGAGCAATGAAGGTTAAAGGTCAAGGTCACAATAAAGGTCAACATTTAAAACACATCAGTGGTAATATCTCAGGATTCAGACAAGATAGAATCTGGTGTTTTTTTGCATCGACATCATCTCACCTTTAGACATCAGATGGGTCAACACCTATGGCTCCATCACATTTTGACGTCATATGACATCATATCAAGCCTTGGCGAAGGTCTGCTGTCTCTGACTGCTTTGTTTTATCTATTATTACAACACATTATTTTATTACAGTGATAGTACAGTATAGCTTTTTTTAGAATTAGGATATGATACCAAAATTATAATGTATTATATCGATATACATGTATTATTATTATTATTATTATTATTATTATTATTATTATTATTATTATTATTATTATTATTATTATTATTATTATTATTATTATTATTATGTAAATGTCTACGAATAGTCTTCCAGTTCAGGATGAGCTTCCAAAATAGCATGAGATGAAAATCAAAAAGTTGTGATGAATACAATATATTAATGTGCTTTACATCTAAAGGCATGATTAAATAATAATAATAATAATAATAATAATAATAGTGATAATGATACTGCTAATGATGATGATAATAATAATAATACCAATAATAATAATAACAATAATAATAATAATATGATGGTGATTCAAAAATCAACCAATGCTTCTTTAATTTTTACTGTATTTGCTTTGTGGGAACTTTTGCTTCAGTTTCAGGCGTGTCATATGTTGCAGTGAGTGTGAAACACAAGTATCCCGTTACTCTTTGTTGTACTATTGGATCTGTCTGTGGTGGGATGGATCGATGGATTTGGGAAACAACTGTGTTGTGTTACATGTTGCTGTGTGATGGTTCAATATGGACTTTAATTTGACGGTACAGTCAGAAACTGCCATGTGATAGAAAAAGAAGAGTTTGTTCCTTAAATTATAGTGATACTAAAGACCCTGTGTTACATTTGTGTTTTCAGTTGTTTATAACTCATGGGGGGGAAAAAAAGACTATTATAAAATAAATAAATAAATAACTACTACTTATAAACAGTATAAATAAATGCAGTATAAAAGGAGAGGAAAAAAGCAAAGAAGAAGAATATTTACTACTTATCCTCTTCAGACCCAGAAAACCACAAGTTTTTACTTTTTTATATGAAATAATTGGCCTTTTTTGGAAACAGTTCAGACTTTTTCAGATGCATTTTTAAAATTGTTATGGAATGTCCAACAAAGTGACAATAATTTAATAGATTTTAAGCATTTCAACTTTGATAAAAAAAAACAACTATTGATTTTATTAAGGAGATTTAAACATAATTTAATCCAAAATAATTAAATTATTGAATTATTTTGGATTTACTTAAGATTTACCACGTGTTGAGTAAATCCAAATCAATTTTAGGGGGAAAACGATCAAATATTTACTAGTTATCTGGAAAATGCTAATTCACATATACCAAATATCTACAAAAGAATAATTTAGACTTGGGAATTAATTAATATTCCTAAATATCTGGATAATATTGATGTATAGATTGTTGACTTTACTGATAAAATATAATTGTTTTCTACTCAGTTATTTTCCAGCTGATATTATTCAACCATAAATGAGAAAAATACAATTGATAAATAATTAAAATACCAATAACTCAACATAACAATAACTGCACAAAGTCTTTTTCATGTAGAGTTTAATATAATTTATTTTGTTAATATTAATTAAGCCCAGTTGCACTTTTTATAGTGTAAAAGATGACTCGGAGTCTCAGGAGGTTAAATACATTAAGATGGATTTATTTTTTAAAAATTTGATATTGTTGTGGGTGTCTCATAAAATACCAAAAAATTGTGTATATTTGCTAAAATTTATTTTCTGATTGCTTAACAGTACATAGATTTACTCTTCTGTAGGCTCAATTTCATATTTAAATCATATATTATTAATTCATGTCATATTTTAATCCATCCTGCTCTGGATGCTCTGACACGCCAAACACAGGCGTGTGTTTGGCGTGTCAGAGGAAGACAGATGTGTTGGATGTGATAGTCGGGAACACAGAACAAATGAGGATGTGAAGAGGGTGGAAGGGGCTTCCACTGCCGCGCTCCCATTGGTCGGGTATGACGGCATTTTCCCCCGAGGCTCCCTCCCCCCTTCCCCCTCCCCCTCCTCCCAACTCCAGCCTCTTCATCACCCCTCCCTCCCCTCTCCTGTTTAGCAGTCGCTCTCCACATCACTCTCCAAAACAGGAACGTTAGCTGTAGCGTTAGCAACCTGGACTTAAAGGAGCAGCCTGAGTGTTTTCGTTTTTAATCTTCTTCTTGGTCCTTCCCTCCTGTGGACGTCTCCTTTCAGCTCCTTCTCTCCCTCTGTTCCTGGTGCTGTTTCTTCTTTATCCTCCACCTCCCTCCCTCTCTCCTCCTCTTCTCTGTCATCAGCTGGTATCTCTCCAACACGCTACCTCCGTCCACCACCCAGACCTCTGCATCGGAGCCGCCCCTGCTAGCTGCTACTCGTTGTAGTTGTTAGCATCACAAAGACAGATATAAGGCTCCAGAAGTAGAGGAAAGCAACCAGATAGAAAAAGCAAAAAGGCACCGGGCAGGACAGGAATGGCTGTGTGTTATGGTTGTTTTGCCTCACCCAAGCCTCCACCTTCTGCTTCTTGATCATCCTGATCTTGCAAACATTTGGTCCTTTTAGCCTGTGTGGTTGATGAGCAGAAGCCACTTTGCCTCTGAAGAAGCAGGCTTTCCCATGTGAAGGATTTACTGACCACTACTGACCTGCTAATGGAACTCTGCCAGAGGGACGTGTGCCGTCAGAGCCGTTAACTGGACTGTGCTTTTACTGGCTGATGTGGTTCAGAAGAAGTGGACAGAGTTCCCATCTGACAAGGAGGAGCATCTCAGAAGGAGTCCACAGAGGCTAATGTGCTTATGACAAATGCAATGCTTTCCTTGTTATTTTTTCCTCCAGTTTCTGTTTATGCATCACTGCCTCAAATCTGACTCAACCAGTTCAGCTCAGTCCACTCAGCTGTAAACTGACACAAACGCGCAGTGCATCATCTTCCTCTCCTGAAGGCAGAGCTTGCACTAACACACTAACGGACCTCATCTTAGACTGCTTTGCACCAGGGCTCTTCAGTTTGAGAGGATTCCTACTGTTGTCTCAGCTCACTTTACATTTCAAACATTCAGAGCAGGTGTGGCCTCAGGAGTACAGAGCGCCTGGGCGGCTTTGAAGCGTGGTCTCATATGCGACAAGCCTTTCAATGTTAAGGCCACTGTGTCACGCAGGCTGAAGGGAAATTTCACTCCGTCTTTGAAGTCTAACAACGACAGAGGAATAAATAAAAGGTGTAGTAATCGTCCACTGCTGCTGCTATGTGCTGGAGCAGCAGCCCACGTGTGGAGCAGCTTTGTTGCTAAGCAACAGCGTACCGGCTCAGAATTGGATTAGGGCGAGTTTGGCACGGGAGGATGAGAGTGGGCAGAGTGAGCGATCTTCAAAGCGACTCTAACAGGTAGCCACAGGACACAGCATTATGCCGAAAGCAGTGAGCGTACGTCATTTCCAGACTGTGACCTGGTCCCACCTGAACCTAAGGCCCATTTCTGGGCTCTGACAGCGGCCTCCACCGTCGCCTTGTCCACTCAAACACATTCCGAACTGGGTAGGGCTGCACGATATAAGAAAAAAGTGACATTTTTAACCCTGCCATATGAAAACATCCTCAGGAGTATAGAACAGCTGTGTGGTGCCAACGTAAACGGTCAAACAGATTAGCAGGCGACGCAGAACATACATTTCAGTATCATCCTTCTTGTAGCTGAAATAATTCCACATAACTGATGTTGCTTTTGTTTCTGGTGCTGAGTTTTCGTTTTGGATTATTTTCTCTTGTTCGTCGCTGATTTTTCAGTTGTTACCAGTGACTCACTCCAAACTATAATAATAATAATAATAATAATAATAATAATAATGGATTAGATTTCTATAGTGCTTTTCTATGTACACACATACTCAAAGTGCAGTGTGGATCTATTCTTCATTCACTCTCACATGCTCCCTCTGGTGGTGGTAAACTACATATGTATCCACAGTTGTCCTGGGAGAGACTGACACACCACCAAACATTCATACATATACATACACCAGTGTGAGCCCAAGAACACAACAGCACATGACTACGACCGGACCGCCAACTCCAGCGGTTATTGGACGACCCACTCTACCAACTGAGCCACGGCCGCCCCTAACTGCCAACTGATTCAGAATGAAAGTGATGTGTATGTCAGGTTCTATTGAAATTAGATGAGAAAATGTTGAGTTTGTTCATCTCCTAAATTTCAGAACCTGTCATGTGACTATTGCACATACGTACATTGCGATGTTGATGCTCAAACCGTATATTGTGCAGCTCTACAGTACAACCGGGACACGTGAACTGGATCTGTCCTCATGCTGCTGCCCTCGGTTGCCTCCACTCTAGTGCTGCTGAGTCTATTCTAATCTAAAGCAGTGAATTGTATTTGGGTCACGCTCTCACCAGACTCCAGCTGGACTCGGGTCGGTTCTGGTTCTGGTCCGGACAGTGACTCTTCTTGAACTTTGTGAAGCCCAGGCCAGACTTCAAGGTGGACACACTGGAGTCACCTGCCACCCTGGCCCCACAGCGGGACAGCCCCTCACCCTCTCCCTCACCCTCTCCCTCACCTGCCTCGCCCACTCCACCACCATCTCCTCCACCCTCCCCTCCCCCGGTTCCGGCCCTGCCGCCCCGTTTGCCCCTTCCAGCAGTTCGCAGAGCAGTAGAGGATGGCGAGGGGAAGGCAGAGGAGGGGGCCCACGGTGGGGAGGCTTCAGGTGACTCTTTCTGCAGGGTGATGGGGCTCCTTGGGATGGGACATCGGCTCTTCGTGCCCAGACTGCTGGCGGTGAGAGGGGGGGCTCTGGGGGTCTATTACAGTGGATCATGATGGACTCAAAAATGGTTGGAACGGTTTGTGCACAAACAGTAATTTTACCTGCACAAACAAAGCACAAACAATTCTAACCATTTTTGAGTCATTTGGATGTTAATGAGGTGCTGAGCGACCTAAGGTCCCCAACCCCTTAAAAGTTAAATATCTTAAAGACGGTTTGTGCACAAATGCTAATTTTGTATGCACAGTCGTACACAAGCAATGCACAAACAAAAGAAAATGCTTTATTCATATTTTCAACATATGTATGGGGTGCTAACTTCACACAAGTATTTTTTACATGTATTTGGACAAAAATGAGAAAAATACACTTGGTCAAATTTATATTTTTTACAGTGTGATTAGAACTTAAATCCATTCAGGTTGGTTTTGTATGAAATGTGTCATCAACTCAATACAGACATTGTTCATCAAGGTCAAATCAACTATTTCAAACAAAACAGTCACATCATTTTTTTTCTCCAATGCAGTCAAAGTATTTGGAATTATCAGGAAATGTGTTCGAAATGAAAGTGAAAGATTGATAGAATCTGTCCAAGTGTATTTTTCTCATTTCTAGTCCAAATATCTGATCCCACTTAAAATCAGACAGAATCACCTACAGAGGAATTTTTCAGTCAGATATACGAACTGATTTATAGACAATAGATCTGGAACTAATCTGATTTCTAGAAAATGTACCAAGATACATTTCACTTGTTGCATTGGGAGATTTTTATTTTTTGCTTAATTCAAGCTAAAGAAAATTTTGTATTAATTTTTTAAACTTGTTTGCAAAGGGACATTTTTTCCAATGCAGCAAGTCAATAAGAACTACTGTTCAATCTTCCACCAGCAGGGGGTGGTATTGCTGTTGTTTTATGGCTCTGTCCTTGCCACCTGCTCTCCATCTGGAGTTCAAACCTCTTTCACCTCTTTCTTCTCCATTTCACATCACTTGTGTGTTTGCCGACAGTTGTGGTTTTTTAAAATGTTTTACACTTTTGTTTTAGGTCCTACAAGGAGGAGTATTATCCAATTTTTAATTTGTACAAATGCTCCTGAAAACATATAGTAGTCATCTCTGGCAGAGAGAAGGAGACGAATAATAAAAGTAAAAGTTAAATTCTGGAAGTCTTCATGACGCTTATTTCTTCATTGTGGTTCCTAAAAGCCTCAGTCTAAACCTGATGAATCACTTTTAAATGTGTCAATATTTCACAAACACTTGTTGCTTAACATGTCTTTTTCAGTGCATGATGGGATAGATTTGTGAGAAGCATGAAAAGCAAAGATGAAATGCTGTTTCCTTAAAGCTAGGGATGGGCAATATGGCCTAAGAAAATTTAATAATTGATGATTTTTTCAGATTTTTTAAATGAAAACAAGTACGGATGACAGAGAAGGCTCAAAACACATTTTGCTTTCATCATATAACCTTTCTATTTCTCTCCTTGAATTGAAAGTGTAGCTGTTATTATTTATATCTGGGGTTGATCATTTTCAGCAGGTGAATAAACTGTCTTTTCCACGGTTTATATGAAATGATTGAAGAGTGATATGTCTATCAAACTAAACTCATTTGTTGTCGTCCCCCTCACCAACGTGCACCTCCTGTATGATTCGTGTGTTTTCAAGACCTGAGCTCTAGTTTAAGAAATGAAGCAAAAGCTAGGCTAGTTATTATAGCTCTAGTATAGGAAATGAAGCTAAAGTTAGGCTAGTTATTGTAGCTCTAATACACGAAGTGAAGCTAAAGCTAGACTAGTTTTATTAGCTCTAATACAGGAAATTAAACTAAAGCTAGGCTAGTTATTATAGCTCTAGTATAGAAAATGAAGCTAAAGTTAGGCTAGTTATTGTAGCTCTAGTACAGGAAATGAAGCTAAAGCTAGACTACTTGTATTAGCAATATTAGGATAGAAAGTTAATCGAAAAACTGTTTTGTCACTCATAAATTACAATGAAATGTAGCGTTAGTGCAATAGGTAACAACTATGTGTGAACTGAGGTCGGGGGTACTACTGGAGCTGGGGTACGAGCCTGAGTTAGTATCGGATCTCGTGCCCAAACCAGACCGAATCTCGAAACGGCAACACTTGAAAAGTTGTTGTGCAACATGCAATCCTCGGTATATCAGTATTCTGCAAGTGTGAGGAGGGAAGCAGGGAGATGACTTTAGAAATTACTGAGCACCATAGGAAGACGAGGAAATGTTTTTGTTTTTTTAAATCGGCCGCAAAGCAAAAAACTCGAATTAATCAATAAAATCGTGATATATCGCCCAGGCCTACTTAAAGCTGATATAAAAATGTCCCATAAAATCCTGTGTTTTGTGAGGTTTTAATTTCCTCCTTGCCATGCCTATCTCATATCTTTGTCTGCTTTTTGGCCTCTTGTCTCCTCAGACGTCTAAAGAGGACCTCTTACAGGCAGATTTTGAAGGAGCTCTCAAATTCTTCAGAGTCCAGCTTCCGAAACGCTACAGAGCTGCAGAAAATGCCCGAAGGCTTATGGAACAGGCCTGCAACATCAAAGTAAGAACCGGTGTGAACGCCCAACAACCAAACACTGCATTTCCTCACATTAGGGCTGGATGATATTGGCCAAAAAAAGAAGTGGGGGGCGTTTATACTCCAAGTCATGGTAAACCTTCCTGTTTTCAAAGCTTTTATGCACTAATGCAGAATTTCTAGTAGTACTGGCTCAACTCGACTCACTTCAGTACATAACGTCAGTACTATCACCATGATGACCAGATACATTAAAGTCATTACTATTGCTATGACGACCAGGTACTGTAAAGTCAGTCCTATCCTGTAATGTAAACACTGTTGAGTAATCAATTCAACGCTCCATTAACTCAACAAACTAAAGAGCAATATTCCGTGAGTCTGTTCAGACGTCATGCCAAACTCAAATACATATAAAGCCTCTATTATTAAGACACTGAAATGTATTTTACCAGAGAGGTCAAAGGTCAGGTTGGGTTTTGTCGCTCCTTTTCTTTTACAGATTGATATCTCATCCATACTGTACCAGATCTGGGCTGAATCTCAGTCACTTGCATGTGGTTTTCCTGTTTTTCATTTCAGATTTTTTTGTTTTTTGTGTGTACGTGTGTTTGTTTTCTGTCGCTGTGTTCAGTCCCTGAGGTTGTACACGTGTACTGTTGTCAGTAAAGTGGCCTCGTTTCAGTTTTTTTTGTGTCACTATGAAAGACTTTATTGCATCTCATCATTGAGATATGAAGTGTGTTTATTCATTTAGTTTTTATTATTTTTATTATTATTATTAACAATAGTAATAATAATGATAATAATAATAATTTCAAACCTGTCCTGTCCTTTGTCCTTAACAGTAGAATGTTAGTCTGGCTCCTTTTGGTGCTAAAGCTAATTAGCCGCATTTCAGTCTTAAAACGACGACAGCTGTGGATGTGGATGGTAGTCAGAGTGTAGCACAGTGTGTGTTTATTAACTTTAGCCTGCACACATACTGGCACGTTATCATCCTCCTGTTGACCTTAATGAGGCCAATGGCATTTGGGGAATTTGCTGAAGTCACCAGGGACTGAAGGCAGAACACGGTGTATATGATAGTTCATGCATGTGGTTTGTTCCAGTGTGTTGAGAGAGAGAGAGAGAGGAAGTAAGGAATGAGTCGATAGAGAACGATGGAGGAGATAAAGGTTGTCCCACCCTCACATTTTGTTTTTACACTGCAAAAATCTAATCCTGAGCAAATGTATTCTTCTTATTTTCTAGGCCAAGTATCTCATCAGGTGTAAAGTGCAGTAAATAAATTATTATTGTTATTCATCCGGGGATGATCTATTTCTGTTGTGCTGCACCCATCATCATCGTCCACAATTCACTAAATTTGCTTCTACTCCCACATTCATTAACAGATTTAAATTCTAATTCTAATTCTAATTCAATAGATAGATCGAAACACTGGGCACAAAACTTATCACTTTGTTTTTCAAAACTTGCCTTTGTAAATCATTTATTTACAACTTTGCTTATTTTTCCAGTTGCTCACTAAAATTGCATTTTCGATTGATTCACGGAGTTCGGTTTCAATCCAGATCAAAGAAAGTAATTGCTCCAATATCAGTGTCCATTACCAACCTCCTGCAAATCATTTAACAGCTTTAACCTCAGTAATATGTCATTACCCAGGTACCTACTTTTGTTCAGTCAGATGTTACCCCAGAAGAGCTTTGGGGGCTTCCTATACCATTCACACTGTTTTTGTGTTTTATGATCTATTGAATGATTCCCTTTGGTTGATAACAAGACATCACAGCACAGGGACATTGGCCCAATTTTTTGTTTTATTTGTGTATATATATATATATATATATATATATATATATATATATATATATATATATATATATATATACACGTGTGTGTGTGTATATTCATTTTATTATTATTTTTAATGCTTCTTTGTATTTAAAAAATTTATTTGGATTTTTTTTTTTATTAAAGTATTTATTTATTTGACTTCATTTATGTATTCATTTATTTTATTTATTTTCTTATTAATTTTATTTAATTATTTTGACTACAAATGGTAAAATGCTAAATGGACTGCACTTATATAGTGCATTTTATACACACCAGTTGGTGCCCAAAGCACTTTACAATTCCTCACATTAACCCATTCACACACATTCATACACCAGTAGGATGACACTGAAATGTATGTTCTGTGTCGACCACTAATCTGTGTGTCCATTTGCTTCGGCACCTCACAGCTGTTATATACAGGATTTTTTTTCATATCGCAGGGCTAAAAAAAATCACAATGTGAGTTTTTCTAATATCGTGCTGCCCTACTTGACGTGTTAATTTTCTCCCTGTTGGTACATTTCTCTCTGCTTCTACATACAGGATATCCTGAACTGTGACTTGTGCTTTATCTTTGGTGGTTTGTTAGCTTAATGCTACTATTGCACAATCCTGCACCCATAGAGAAATGTCATGTCAGGCATTTATGTCGTACAAGAGACACTTAACTGGGCCTTAAATATGGAGTGACTGTATAAGTGTGTTTGAAAGTGTGTTTATCTGCTGAGTTTTGACAGAGGTCTGCTCTATCTGACTGCTTTTCTAGGTTAACACTTTAGCAGCAAAACTATTGGTTGAATTCAGACTAAATTTGGTTTATAAATTGCTGGTGACCCAGAATATGTTGTTATATTTTCGGAAAAGTAGGTCAACGTTAAAATTTTGATATGCATTTGTAAAGTCTTCTTTTTTTCCTATTTACTTATAATGGGCAATATTTCAAATTACTATTAAATAAAAAAAACTTACATTTTAACTGATTTTAGTTGCAACGTTGCAGAGATATTGAGATTAATTTTAAACATCATTCTGCATCACAGGCTTGTTTTTAAAATGTTTGTTTATTACATCTCTCAATCTTGATCTTTTCCTGTTAAATTATCTTCAATTTATTTTTTACTATTAGTTTTATATTTTACAAAATGTTGACTGTAGGTGAAAAGGTGGATCGATGCAAAAATAAGATGTAATACATGTGAGGGGCAGGGCTTGTTGTGTATGTAACCTTCTGTAATACATTTGTTTTATTTATTTATTTATTTGACAGGAACAATATAGTCAAACATAGTTCCAGACTTGTAGCTAATCTGATGCATATAAAGTTTCTAGCTTGTCCCTGTTTGGGCTTTTCTACAGCACTACAATAGATTAAATTATATTGCAATACAATTTATAATATGAAAGGAAAGGACGAAAGAAGAAGCAAAACAGAAGAAAGCATATAAAAACAGTAAATGGTCGACATCTCTGACTGATTTTGTACTTTAACATTTCAGCAATAAAACTATTGGTTGAATTCAGACTGAATTTGCTTTATAAATTACCAGTGGCCCATAATATGCCATTTTATTTTGGGGAAAAGTAGGTCAAAGTTCAACATTTTTCATGCGTTTTTAAATTATTTAGTTTTCTTCATTTCCTTATAATGGGCAAAATTTCAAATTGCTATAAAAACATACATTTTAACTCAATTTACTGAAAACATTGCAGATAGAGGTTAATTTTAAACATCGTTCTACATCACAGGCTATGTTTTAATATTTGTGTTACATTTTTTAAATCTTTTTCTTTTCCCATTTAGTTATAATGGTCAAATTGTGTTATTTTTTTTCCTCCTCTTGTCTTTCTCTCTTTTATAAATAAGAAAAATGAATAAATTGAAGTCATAAAAACTGAACTAAACTACACACCATTAAGCCACAGACGTCCACAGATGGATCACACTGTGAGGCTTCACTATCTACACACATGCAGCCGTGCCATGTCGCACCACATGACCATTACCATCCACAATGCCACGTCACATGATCCAATACCAGACGACACCTTGACACGTCTCACCATGATGCGTCAAACCAGATTTATTCTTTCACATCTTGGCGCAGCATCCACCACGTCACACTCACAGGAGTTCAAAATATGAAAAATGTGAGGATTTTGTGGAATATGGTGCAGAATTGCATTTCATTTTTTTCCGTCAGAATTCACGTTTAACCTCCACTGGGGCAGACAGGTAAAATAATAAAATATGAATAATGTTAACTCCAAATTGTTTTGGTACAAAAAAAACTAGGGTCTGTCATCTTTTTTTTTTCTTTTTGCCAATATAAATTATTTTTCTGCTTTTTCCTGATTTCATTTGCTTCACTGTGGTAGACTTTTTATGTAGACCAGTGGTTTTCAAACAGTGTGGCGGTCTCCACTGGGGGGGGGGGGGGGGGGGGGGGGGGGGGGGGGGGGGGGGGGGGGCGCAGAGGGCTTCATAGGAGGTGCAGCATGAGAAAAAATTAACCTGAATAAAAAAGTAAAAAGTGCGAGCTAACGACAGTATGGTTTTGTTCGAAATTGCATATTTACCTACTACTCATACTCAGAGTTCCTGTGGATCCTTAAAAAGTCATTAAAGGCATTGAATTAATTGTTCTAAAAATAAGGCCTTAATTGGCATAAAAATGTCTTAAATTGAATTTTCAAAAATCTTAAAAATTTGGACACATTAGTAAGATTTATGTAAGTTTGAAATACGAATTATTTGGTCACATTTAGGCTGTCTATATTGAAAAAATTATTTAGGGTGAGTAGAAAATGAGGGCACATCATTCTGTGGGTGTAGTATTCCTTTAACTATACTTAGTTTTTTGCAAGTGTGTGTTTATATGATGTGTGTGTGTGTGTGTGTGTGTGTGTGTGTGTGTTATATATTCAAAATTTCAAAGTTTTGCTTCTTGATGCAAATGGTTCATGAATGTAGCAGCAACTGGACCAAAAAGTCACGTTCTATTTAAAATAAACAGTTGGTAAAACTGCCCTCAGGTAATTCATCTGCTGTTTTTTTTTTCCCTTTTCAATTTTGGCTCATTGTCGGCTTGGTCTTAAATTTAATTTCAAACGACATTAAAAAAGTCTTAAAAAGTGTTGAATTGAACTTACCCTGAGCTACTTGAACCCTGGTACTAACTTTTAACGTATCCAGTGTCTTTATGCTGCCAGTAGGACATGTTGAGTATGCAGAAGTTCCCAGATGCAATTAAATTTTCACTCATAGATGTGCGGTTAAACCGGGCACCCACGGACACCATAAATCAACCGCAGATCGGGCGGATGACGTAACGAAAAATAATTTTTTAATGAAATTCAGGTGGGTTGCAGTTGAAGCAGTGAAATTTAAAAAAAAAAGTCCTAATAGCTGAGGCATCTTCATTAGACATAAAAACTAATCAGCAGATGGCGGTTGAGTTCAGATCTGAAAACTGGTTGAAAAAAACCTTAATGTAAATGGATAGCGGGGGGACAGATATTTTAAGAAGCAGTTGCGGATGAAAATATACGTCATCTGCACATGTCTGTTTTCTTTGCAAAAACACAAAATATGGAGGTTAATATTAAGAGTAAATGGTGATAAATCACTTTAGAAGAAAATTTCAAACGTAGAGGGGAAAAAATATTTTTACAAAGTAACACTAGGCCTTTTTAGGTTTAACTCAGGGGTGTCAAACATGTGGCCCGGCAGCCACATCTGGCCCCCAGAAGGATCCAGTCCAGCCCCTGGGATAAATTTGTGAAATACAAAAATGACCGTGAATATATTGATAATTTTATTTCAAGTTCCACATACAGAACACAATGGGTCAGATCAGTAAAATACTATCATAATAATAACCTAGAAATACACATTTTGGTCTTTGTTCATTTAAAATTGTTTATTGTATTTACAATAAAACTATTATTTCACAAAAACATGAACATTTAGATTGAAATGATAAACTGAGACATAATTTTGTTAAAATTGGATTTAGTTTTCTGAAGAAGTGTCAGTTTATTCATGTTGTTGACATTATTTTACACAACAGTTGGTAGATGTGAACATTTTCATCACATTTAACTTTTTTTTTTTGCTCAAAAACGTAGAGGAAATTTTGGAGTTGACATTATTTTTATATTATGTTATTATTTTAGTAGTCCAGGCCAATTCAGATCAAATTTGGTTTAATGTGGCCCCTGAACTAAAATGAGTTTGACACCCCTGATATAGAGAAAAAAACTTAAACCAAAGACTCACTTCTCCATGGTGTCAGATTGAAACCTATAGAAAAGACGTGCCATGTTCACCCACCATTAGAGAAAAATACAAACCACCTTGTCTAAGCCATTTTGCTTTCTCTTCACCCCCACCCTTTTACA
This sequence comes from Siphamia tubifer, assembly GCA_020466265.1. Classification (NCBI taxonomy): domain Eukaryota; kingdom Metazoa; phylum Chordata; class Actinopteri; order Kurtiformes; family Apogonidae; genus Siphamia; species Siphamia tubifer. The sequence goes on from CM035786.1 coordinate 12,634,137, forward strand.
TATTTCTCTCAGTCAAAGTCTAAATCGGATCAAGTGAACTCCATAAGCGGCTTAAAACAGCCAAAGAATTCACTGGCACCTTGGTTTGATGAACACAGCGGGCAGTTGCTGGCTTAGCTCCTGGAGGATTATCGCAGAAATTTGAATTTCTCAGCCTCCTTTAACATCCAGCGGACCGCAGCTGGAGCGATGACTTCCCATGACTTGAAGAAAATGGGACCAAACATATTGTATATTCATGCGCCGCTCAGGGTTTGACTGATTAATCCGGTTTTTGCCGTCGTTCACCTGCAAATCCGTCCCAATGGAAAACGTCGACATGCAGGAGAGAAAGACGATGTTTATGTATGAAAAGGACAGAAAGCAAAGGGTTTCTATGAATGTCTAGTAATTTGGTTTGAATAAATACATTCAGAAAGAGCTACAGATGATTAGAGGATTTACACAACTAGAATAGGACTTTATTCGTCGTTGTAACAAGTACAACAGAATTAAAATGCAAACAAGTCGGTGAATGAGGAGCAAAAAAAAAAAAGCTGAAAATATATAATTTCAACATTAGCAGTAACTTATAAAAACAACTGAGAAGGACTGAACAAAGATAGCATCGAAAAGAAAATCGTATTCTGCAGATTTCAAGCTGCGAGTAGTGAAATATGCAGCTTAAACAGTAATCAGGCAGCATAAAAAGTTTGGAATTAGTGACAAAGACTGAGGCAGAGGTTAGTGTTAATGAAAGAAGAAGAAGAAAACAAAAAAAGCTAATCGCGGGCTAAACGTTAGGTGACTACAGCGAGAGGAAGGAGTTCACACATGACTGTTTGAACAATGTGCGGCTGAGAGGCTATAGTTACGCTATAATTATGAAAATAACTGTTAATGTTATGTTAACATACCAGACATGTTTTTAGTTCGTTGTTTATGCATCATGTAACGTTAGCTGAATATGTTACATTAGCATACCGTACACCTATACAGCTTGTTGTTCTCTATTTAATTTTTATTTTAAATTACCTTTCAAGATGAAATGTCTGTTCTTGGTGTTGGAAACGAATACATTTCCCAAAAAAATATGCGACTTTTTCTCCACTGCAACTTACCGGGATGTATGTTTATTCTGCATTTTTTGGCTGATGCGACTTTTACTCCGGAGCAACATATAGTCCAGAAAATACTGTATCTCAAAAAGATAATGGACTTTCAAACCTTGTATAATATTCTGATATCAGACTAATATTTGATCCATGTGGAACCACAGGTTATAGATGTGGTAGTTTTTATTCTGGTCAGAGCAGAGAGTCTATATTTTACAAGTAGTGAAATAAAAATTGTTTAGTAAATAATTCTTTCAAATGTCAGTGAGACCTGCCTTTAATGAGTCCAACTACAAACAAACTATGGAATCATAAAATAATAATTGGAGAAAAAAATATCACTGATCATAAAATGCTGTTTTCCCTCATAAATGTGGATGTGTGGATACAACTGCCCATGTGGGGTAAAGACTGAACTGAGCATGTGCAGAGTGAAGAGAGATATAAGGTGTTAGAACTGACCTGTGTTTCCACTGTCCCCAGTCTCCCCTACATTATCTACAGAATGAATTATCAGGTAAATGATTCATAAGCGAATCATTTATTTTTCAATTTGAAAACAAAATAACTACTAGTTTTTTTGTTTGTTTGTTTTAATTTCAAAACCAGAATGAAAAACTAACGGCTAACGGTTAATTTTTCCATTTCCTGATTTTGTGCTCAAATGGAAAAATGGGGGTAAAAGGATAACGACCGTTTCATCTGATGTTGCTATTGTCAATATAGTTATGTTTTCTGACCCAAAAGTAGTCGTTGCTACAGTAGACAAACAGACTGGGTGGGGTTCGGAGTGGGAAATGAGCGGTCCTTGTTGTCGGAGAGCGTGCGGGACAGGAGTGGTTGGGGGTGGGGGCCTAGCAATGTGTGTGGGGGGTAATCAGTCTGTGATTTCAGGTACAGGTGTGTGGGGGTGATAGTCTGATTGTCAGAGCAGAAATAAAAGCAGAACTGACAGGATTTACTCTGTCTAGACCACACACACACACATATGAGCAGAAACTCTGCCGCAATTATTTTTTTAAACGGCTACATATTGGTTGATACCCATTAATCAGTGACGTCCTATAATCGGCCTGATTGTGCAGAAAATAAAATGGCTCCTAACCCTTACACAAAAATGTTTATTTACATAATGTACAAAAACCAATTCATTTAACAAAAGTTCTCTTTCTATATAAATATAATGATAAAAACCAGTGTTGGATGGGAGTGGGGTGGGGTCAGAGGTCGGAGGCGGGGCAGGGGATCCCATCTTCCTGTTTAAGAGGGAGTGGTTTTGGCTCTGGGCCAATAGGGAGACTCAGTGTCTAGATTGTCTGACCAATGGAATATGGCCACCTGCGCTAAAGACTGACAAACACACTTGTAGCACTAAATATAAAAATACACAAGCTCAGGGTCGTAACAGGTGTTTGAAGATTTACAGGATCATTTAATGTGTTTCTATAGGAAACATTTTCTCCAAGTCAGAATAAATGCTCAGAATTTAGTAATAATAATAATAATAATAATAATAATAATAATAATAATAATAATAATAATAATACAGAATATTTCAAAGTCATTCAAATCAATTATTTAGTAAAGTGTCAGGCACCAAAATCTCAAAATGTACCAGTGCAGGAAAAATCTATATTTTTGCTGCTGTTTCTGGCCTTAAATGTTTAATGTACATGTGTGTGAGAGCAGTTCCTTTGTTCTGGGACAGAGAATTAGGAAAAGTGAAAAACAAAGAGGCTGTTAAAGCAGAGGGAGGAGGAGCCTGTTACCGTTACGACTGAGAGGTCCCCAGGTAGGTGGGTGGGGGATGGGGGGGGGGGGGTGCAGTATACTCAGAAGTCTTCCAAAACGCTCATGTAATTAGTTTCATTTCACTTCCTGATTTTTATTTTTTTTTAAACCGTTAGAGCGATGTGTAACTCTGACCAAGTCACTGTGGTTGATCTGACGACTTCCTTCCTGTGTGTTTCACCCAAACACATACACACACACACACACACACACACACATACACACACACACACACACACACACACACATACACACACACAAACTGGCTTCCATGTCTCATGAGAACCAAGTGTGTAATTGTCATTTATAAAGTAGCCATAAACAAATGTTTTTCCCCCTTTTTGTCAGAAAAAAAAAATTAATGTAAAAAATATATAAATACAATTGAAAACTATGTATGTATATATATATATATATATATATATATATATATATATATATATATATATATATATATATATGTGTGTATGTGTGTATGTCTAAAAATAAGCAAAATAAATAAAAAATAGTAAACACATCTTCAAACCTTTGAAAAATAGCCTACATGTTTTGCTTTGCACCTGTTTCGTCCATTCTTTATGGGGACTTCCAGAAAAAAAGTATTTATAGGGCCATATCATTGTATTTGCATACTTCACACAGATTTATATTTTACCAGTGAGGGACCTACATTTATATTTAACCTTCGTGGGGACCTGAATTTTGATTCCTATGGGGTGACTGTGTAAACAGATCAATGTCCCCAGAAAGATAGGAATACAAACATACACACACTCTTACCGTGTGTAAACAGCCAAAAGACGAAGCCTTTATCTTATTTTTACCAGCAGCAGGAAATAGAAAAAAAAATCCTCAGACTTCAGCCTAAAAAGAGAAAGAGAGATAAGAGGAAGAGGAGGAGGAGGAGGAGGAGGAAGAGGAGGAGGAGGAGGAGGAGGAGGAGCAGAGAAAGGACTCGGTGGAAAAGGAAGAAAAAGCAAACTCATCCTCCTTTGTCGCACACTTCTAGCGTTACAGAGGGAGAACAAACAGGTGTGTTGTACTGCCCTCCCCCTCCTCGTCATCCTCCTCCTCCTCCCCCTCCTCCTACCAGTGGGCGGGGCCTGTCTCCTCGGGGACTCTTGAAAGCCAGCCCGTCGCCTGCTCCACTCTCAGACGTGTGCTGCTGCTGGTGGCGTCTCTCTCTCTCTCTCTCTCTCTCTCTCTCTCTCTCTCTCTCTCTCTTTTCCACCTCCTTCATCCTCTCCTCCGTCTTGCTTTGGGAGCAAGTAGGAGTCAAGATGATGCAGGAGGTGTCCATCATGGTGGCGTACGACGCTCACGTCGTGGACCGGCCGGGCGAAGAGGACGCGTTGGCTCGGCTGGTGGCCCACTCTAGACCCCCCCGGGCGCCCAGACCGGTGGTAGGTCTGTCCTCCATCACTTCTGCTTCCTCTGATGCTCTGCTTTTCTTCTGTTCCTCCTCTTTCCTTCTCTCTTCATCCTTTTTATGGGATGGGGTCTGTTTTAGAAACTGAAATAAGGATTTTTACTTTTATATCTTAATTTCTTGTTAATTCAGCGTCCGTTCACTGGTTTCAAGTCATTAGTTTTCTTTATTTTTTCACCTTTTACATGTTTTTATCTGCATATTTGAATGTTTTATATGTATGTTTTTACATTTTATTCCCTACTTCCTTCTCATTTAACTATTTTTTATGTGATGGGTTCTGTTTTAGAAACTGAAATAGGGATTTTTTCTTTTATATCTTGTTAATTCAGTGTCCGTTCACTGGTGTCAGGTCATTAGTTTTCTTTATTTTTTCAACTTTTACATATTTTTTTCTGCGTATTTGAATGTTATTGAGGATGTTTTATATGTATGTTTTTAACTTTAATCGCTTTTTCCTTCTTGTTGAAGCCTTTTTTCATATGATGTTTGTTTTAGAAACTGAAATTGGGATTTTTACTTTTATGTCTTCATTTCTTGTTCATTCAGTGTCCATTCACTGGTGTCGTGTCATTAGTTTTCTTTTTTTTTCTCCCTTTTACATGTTTTCATATGCGTATTTGAAAATTATTATGGATCTTTTATATGTATGTTTTTTTATTTTGAACGTTTCTTCCTTCTCGTTTAACCCTTTTTATGTGATGTAGGTCTAGTTTAGAAACTGAAACTATTTTCTTACTTTCTTTTTAATCCTCCGGTATCAGGGTGTACATTTTACGCACACTTTGCACTTCGTATTAAAAAAACTTCTGTTTTTCAGAGTTTAAATAAGGTCAGAATTCAAAAGTTATTAGTTTTTTTATGATCTCTGAAATTCGGGACACTAACAACAATTATGACATTGTAAACAAAACAAAATGACAAGACTAGCATCTGTACGCAGTGTGTACGTAAAATATACTATTACTTCTATTATAACCACTGTGTAACTAGTGAACCATTTTTTAACCTGACACCACTTTGACCATATTTGGAAGAAGAGGAAATTGATTGGTTTTTTTTCTCCACTAGCTGGCAGTGTACTGTTCTGCTCTGACCTAGTGCCAAAAATAATAATGCAAATTAACCAATGATGGTGTGAATCATTGACATACAATGCTAGCCTAGTGGCAAAAACTACTTTTGCCTGTATTGTTGGTCTAGTGACGCTCCATAGAGCCTCAGCCAGGACCAGTAAAAATTTGTAATTTAATCAAAACACTCCATTTGTGTAGCGAGATGGTAGGGTGGGCTTAGTACAATAACAGGGTTGACAGGCTATGGTCGGATAAGCAGCATGTAAATGGATATTTTTCCTCCACTGTTAGCGGTGTGTTAACGTTAATTAGCCTAGCCTATAGGATGTTAAAACCAACCACAGAGACGCTAGTTTAGACTTGTTTTTGTCACTCTGTATACGTCACATTGTTCATTGCTCTGATTGGTCAAAGCGGTAGCCTATTACGTGCAGAGCAGTTTGAAAGACGGCCGTTGATCGCACCCGTACGTTTAATCTCAGTCTATGGATCGTCTCCAGACTATGAAGTCATATCATAGTCGGGCTAGACAGGCTAATACAAGGCTGGAATGTGATGCAATTTTTATGGACTATATTGGGGGAAAAAAATGTGTGTGTGTGTGTGTGTGTGTTTCGCATTAAAAAAGTGGTTTGTTTAGATGATAAACGCAGCATTAAAAGGGATAAAAGACAAAATTAACAATTATGGAGTATTTGGTATATTTATTCATCGGCTCAAGCTGATGAAATAAGAAAAAAAAGTCACAGTTAAAAACAAAGTGTATGAGTTTTTTAAGACATTAATCCACAAGTGTACATTTTACACACACGTCGTAGCTCCTCAGGGTCTTTCTGGACCACATACCATTGCTATACAATACTATGCACTTTATATTGTGTGGATATTGTTTTTTCTAGGTGTATTTTTGGACGTCTGCATATATACGTATATATACATAATTGTTTTATTGTGCATATATCTATGTATATATTTATATTTTTATTTTCTACGGGTGTTATTTATTATTATACAGTATTATATTATACAATGCTGCTGGAACACTTATTTCCCAGAGGAACCTTCCCGAGGGATTAATAAAGTTTTTATATATCTATACCCGAGGGTTAATTCAGTGTCTGTTCGCTGGTGTCAGGTAGTTGTTTTTCTTTATTTTATTTTTCTATATTTTTATTTGCATATTTGAAAATGATTGAGTATGTTTTATATGGATGTTTTTTATTTTAATCCCTACTTCCTACGCATTTAACCTTTTTATGTAATAGGAGTCTCTATTAGAAATGAAATAGGGATGTTTTTTGTTTTTTTTTATTTCTTTTTAATCAGGTGTTGGCTTGCTGGTGTCAGCTCGTTATTTTTCTTTATTTTTTTCTTTATTTTTTTCACCTCTTGCGTGTTTTTCCCCCAAAGTCAGAGCAGAAGTGGGAAAGAGCTTTTCAATGTCGCCTGAAACAACCTTCAGACGGTGATTAAACTGAAGGAACGGTTCTGTTTGAAGACATTCAAAGTCATTTCACATGGATAAAAGGATGAATCTGGACGTGGATGTTTTTCTAATTTAGTCAGATTCTACTTTGAGATGCTTTTAAGGAACCTTGTTGTTATTCTTTTAGTACCTTTTTAGTTATTGACAGTGTTTTATCTGGATGTTTTTGGTTTAGTGTCTTATATTTGGTTGTTTATGTTTAGTGTAGATGGTTTTAAATCGGCTGTCTGTTTTGCAAGACGTTTAAATAAAGGTTAAATTAAGACCAAGAAAAGCATGTGAAAGTAAATTTGACATAAACTTGCTGCTGTGGGTAGATTGTATGCATTCATGTGTGGGCGTGTGCAGTGTTTGAGGGTACAGAGTGTCACACACACTCACTTTGTTTCAATTACTGATAAATCTGCCGTCATTGGAGACCTTGTGTGTTTCTCTCGTGTCAGTAATTTAATTTAGTGGCCTAGTTTTTGCTTTTTTTCCACTTGTGTGTGTGTCCTTACTTTCACTATTCAAATGTCCTGCTAACACATGTAGCAGGTGCCAAACATGTGGCCCAGGGGCTCAAACCAGGCCGACAAAAGATCTGATCTGTGAAATGTATAAATGACACTGAAGATTAGTTTAGTGAAGTTTAGGTCGAACCAGTAAAATACAAAAAGAATCTTTGTGTGCTTTGGGTTTGTTTGTTTTTTTGTTTGTTTGTCTGCAACTTTACACAAAAAAGTATTAGACCCATTGCCGTGACATTTTCAGCAAAGGTGTGAGGTGGTCCAGAATAGATCCCATTAAATTTTGATGAATGTAGGTCAAAGGTCAAGGTCAACAAAAATGCGTTTTCACAATGAGCAGAAATAAATCTGTGTATCATTCATTCATTCGTTGTTAAAATAAAACATATAAGACAATGAAAGGACAACTAATATCTTCATTATTTGTTTCCAAAACGAAAATGAAATAACAGATAGCGATGTGTTTTTTTTCAGTTTTTCAGTTTTCCTTTTTGTGTTTAAATGAATAATAGAAAAAATGGATAACGGCAATATTCTGTTTTATCCAATTTTGACCTGAAGCAAATTCAGGTAAAAAAAAAAACATAAAACAAAGAAAAATAAATAAATATTTAAACAATAAATACATAAAAATGGAAAAACTTTTTTTCAAAACATAAAAATAAATATTTCTTAAAAAAGTTAAACACTTGAAGATATGGTTTTTTTTAATTATTATTATTAAAATAAGTAAATAAATAAATAAATAAATAAATGTTTCACTTTGCACCTGTTTCTCTCATGCTTTATGGGGACTTCCAGAAAAAAAAAATTAATGCATTTATAGGGCCACATCATTTCTATTTTGCTAATGGGGACCTTTATTTATATTTAATCATCATGGCAACTGAATTTTGGTCCCCATAGTGTGGCTGTGTAAACATACCAATGTCCCCATAAAGATAGGAATACAAACACACACACACACTGTTCATTTTTAGGTGTGATAATACCCTAAGTGACACATTACACCACAACCTGGAGGTCTGGGACTAATTCCAGTTTCTGTTAAAGAGATTCAGGTCAGGATTTGAAAAGTGGGTCTGAGAACATATTCCTGTGGTTAAAGGCGTGTGTTCTGGGACCAGGAGTGAACCGGTGCCGGGTTAGAGGATACAGTGTCTGGTCTGAACCGTGTGTGTGTGTGTTTATCAGATGTCATTGAACAAGAGCATGTTCAGAGGAATGTCAGGAAGAGCCTTGGATATGAAGCAGGACTGAGGAGAGAAGAGGCTTTATTGTTGAAGGTGTAGTTGTTCTGTCAGTGATAGTTTACATCAGGGGTGCACAAACATTTTTAGAGAGGGACAGATTTGATAATGTGTAGAATATCAGGGGCCGGTGGCACCTTCTGACGTTTTTGAAACAGTAAAAATTACATATAAACGTACTGTTCTATAACAGTTTTATCTTCATTGTTATAATATAATGGTTTAAAATGGCAATGGAACCAAGTGTGAACAAATAAAAAATATTTTTCTGCTTTTCTTTCCCCTCTAGAATCAGTAATATAGAACAAACTGTAGAGCAGGGGTGTCCAAATCCAGTCCTCGAAGGCCGGTGTCCTACATGTTTTAAATATTTCCCTCTTCCACGTTTCAGTTTTAACCCTTTAACATCCAAAACTTTAGCAGTTCCACAGTAAAAAGAATTAAAATAAGCAACAAAATGAACAAAAATGGCCAAAGTCGTCAATAAAATGAACAAAAATGAATAAATAATTAGTAACATGAAGAAAGTAAGACAAAAATTGAGCAAAATTAAAGAAAAAAAATACTAAAATAAAAAGTAAAATGTAGAAAAATAAACAATGAGCAACAAAATGAACAAAAACTTTGTCTTACTTTGTTTACTAATTATTTTGTCAGTTTATTATTCATTTTTGTTCATTTTGTTGCTTATTTTAATTCTTAATTCTTCTTCTGTGAAACGTTAACATTTCAGGAGTTAAAGGGTTAAAACTGAATCACGTTAAAGAGGGAAATATCTAAAACATGTTGGACACCGGCCCTCGAGGACTGGATTTGGACACCCCTGATAAAAATATGTTAAAGATGACTTATATGTGCAGCACAAAACCTGTCACTTGTGTCAAATTTCAGAAATTAAGAATTAAGATCAGCACAAATGGACAGGATTTGGAATCAGACACAGGTTCCCTCTGCATGATGGGAATGTGTTTGACTAAAGGCCACGCCTCCCTCTGGTTACCTGTTCTGGGCTTCATTCCTCAGAGCTGCTGCAGGGCTTGTGTGTTTTCGGGGCGGTGGACAGAGCAGCCGTTTGCATAATCAGAACACAGTTGGATAATCCCAGCTCCAGGAGTAAAAGTCCTGTCATGTATTGGTTTTTCCTGTTCACTTCATACAGGTGATTCCAAGAGCGTCACAGTCATTTATAATGTGGGGGTGTTCTAGGCTGTGTCTATCATCGGAAAATTAACGAACAATTATCCATTAATGATTACATTTTTTATATTAAAAAAGTAATATATGGGCAAAAATAATAAGAAGAATGTGTTTTTGCTCAATTAAACATTTATTCAATTCATAAGTTAAAATTATGAGATAAAAAGTTAAAATCATGAGAGAAAAAGTAAAAGTTATGAGAAAAAAGGGATTTAAAAAATCAGGCACTGATTTTACAGACACTGTTCCTCTTTTTTTCTTCCAAAAATGTTTTGTCCATGTCAGGGGAGATGACTAAAATATGTTCCTCAGGGGGAACATCACTGAAAAAAGTTTGAGAACCACTGTTTTAGGGTATATGTCACAGTTTAACTATGGCTAACACCGCGAAGAACAGCTGTTTACATTACCGGCAAACTGAGGTGCGCTTCATTTACATATGCTGTTGTGCCACCGGGCGGGTAAACAGTTTAAACCATAGATATTTTAACAGCCCCGAAATGTTATTGATGTTTGTTTGGTGTGATTGTGATGACAGTAACTGTTTATCCTGAAATAAAAAGTAGGTGAGACCAACTCCGTCCGTTTCCTGGATCCAGTAACGATACAAAATATAAACTCAGGAAAAAGTGGAGGCTATGAAATCATCTGGTTGTAGAAGTGAGGGTGTCACAACACCCCCATCCCCCACGGGTGCGACGCCCATGGGTGATTCCACTAAATATCCATCTACCTAGATGAGCAGTTGTGTGGTTGGAACACATACATGGCAGGACTTACCCAACTGTCTGGACTCCACCCTCTGCTTTCAGGCTGTGCACATCATGCACACTTTGTAATAAATCCATCGATTTTTGATAAATGTTGGAACATTTCTACCGTTCTCTGAGCTGAGTTATTTTAGATTAGGGGTTCCCAAATCCAGTCCTCAAGGGCCGGTGTCCTAGATGTTTTAGATATTTCCCTCTTCAATATGATTAAGTTTTAACCCTTTAACTCCTAAAATGTTAATTAAAATAAGCAACAAAATTAACAAAAATTGCCAAAGCCATCAATAAAATGAACAAAAATGAATCATAAACTGACAAAATAATTAGTAACAAACAAAGAAACAAAGTTTTTGTTCATTTTTTTGCTAATTTTTTATTTTTCTGCATTTTATTTTTATTTTTTCTTTAATTTTGCTCCATTTGTATCTTACTTTCTTCATGTTACTAATTATTTTGTCAGGGAGAAGTACAAGATGTAAAATGAAATTTTCACAAACTTGCATAAGATGAGTGAAATAAAAGATTCAATAATAAGTGATTATACATAAAGTTATGACATTTCAGTGTAGTGTGTTGCGTTATCTTCCCCCCGTGAGAAAACAGCTCTTGTCTGTTCTTGAAGTTTGACATGAGCAGGTTGGTCCAGACTTACTGAAGTGTCCTTGAGCAAAACGCTGACAGTGGACCAGCTGTTCTGCAGCTGACCCTGAGCGTCAAAGTCTGCTCAGCCAATCAGGCGTCAGCACTGAGCGGAGACGCTTTAGAGACCGACACTGAAATGCAAAAAAATCTCAGCCGCAGGTGGAAGTAACTAAGTAAAAGTACTCCGTTACTGTACGCAAATAGAGTATTTTTAAGTGTCTGTACTTTAATGGAGTATTTATTTTTCTGGAAATGTTTTACTTTATTTTAGTGGTTTTCAAATAGTGGGGCGGGCCTCTGCCTGGGGGGGCGCCAGAGAATTTAAAGGGGAAGCACGACATGAATAAACGTGGTTCACTAAATAGAGTACATGTGAGGGGAGAAAAAAGAGGCGCTAAAAACACAGATATGAAAATGGATTTAAAAAAATGTTAAAAACAAACAAACATTTTAAGAAAGACATGTTAAAAAGCATGGACGAGTGTTAAAATGTGTTTAATAAAATGGTAAAAACACATAAAGATGTTAAAAATATATGTAAAAAGACATTAAAAAAGTACAAATATTATAAGATGTTAAAAAGCACACACACATTTCTTACAGTATCTTATATTTATGACTTTTTTATTTAAATTTTGCCTTTTTTTTTTTCTTTTTTCCAAAATTTTCTGTCCATATCCACTAAACTGAGTAACTCACCTGATCAAACACATTATCTAAACACTAACTCACTTTTAAAGGCTTTATTTGTACATACTTTTCAGATTTTTCCTGATTAAATAAGTATTATTTCATCCATGGAAACTTTATTTACTTTATTCTAATTGAGAAGTTGTACTTTTTTTTTACTCCAGTAAAACAGTTGAATCAGTACTTCTACTTTTACCAGAGTATTTTTATACACCAGTAGCTGTACTTCTTCTTCAGTACACAATGTGAGTACTTTTACCACCTCTGCTCACAGCACAGAACCAAAAAGACAAATGAAAGATAGTCGTGGAAGCAAAATAACCATCTGTACACACATTACAAGATTAAATGTGGTTTATTTTGAAAAAAAAAAAAAAAGTGCAAAATACAAGGTCAGAGTTTCCATCAAATGTGAGAAACTCATTAGTCTTTACCAGAAGATGATTTGAAAATCGTATACAACCAGTGTTCCATGTTGAATTCTGAAGGAGGAAGTTTCAAGTTGAACACATTCAAAGTCTGTGTGGAATGAAGTCGAAGCGACACAAGTGGGTTTTTCTAGATCTGTGGGTTCGAGTCAAACCAGAAAATCTGGAGGAGTGGAAACTAAACGCCCATGGGTTCAGTCTGTGTTCCAGCTTCACACACACTTTATCTAAAGGTTCAAAAGACAAAGACAGAAAAAGGTTATTAAAAAAAATAACAACAACAAAAGTAACTTGTGTTCCTCAGTGTTACTGGAAGGTGTTAAAGATGACCAGAAATGAACAAAATAATTAACAAAATGTATGAACTCAAGCTACATAAAAACAGTACATTTATAGTGTCATTAATATTATCATAAATATTGTGTTTTTATTGTAGAACAGAAGGTTATTGTATGACTTTTTTATACCATGTTAATATTTTTAAATAGAAACAGGGTAACTTTTATCAGATTGATCCAGAAACATGAATAAAAGTCTTCATTTTTAGCACCAGTGTTTGTTTCCTACATTAGTGGTGTAAAAAAAAAAGCCACACCTGTGCATTTTTGGTTCTGCAGAAGAACACTGTGTTCTATGAGTTTGTTACAATAAGCACGTTTTAAGCAATGACTGAGACCAGGCTGTTCTTATCCTGTTAAATAATAACAGAGTGTGTGTGTGTGTGTGTGTGTGTGTGTGTGTGTGTGTGTGTGTGTGTGTGTGTGTTTTATCTGTGGGCAAAGGTGGGTAACTAAGGAAAAGTACTTAGTTACTGTACTTAAGTATTTTTTAGGTATCTGTACTTTACTGGAGACATTATTTTTCTATAAACTTTTTAATTTTCCTCTCTAAATTTATTCATAAACAACTGTACATTATCCTCCTTATATTTATATGAATATATTAACTTTATACTTCTTACATTTTCTGAATAGACTCGTTACTTTTTCAAACTAAACAAATGTGATATAAGTCACTTAAGAGGAAAAATCACAGGAGGAGAAAAACTGCGATGTTAGAAATTATGGAATTATGGAATTTATCTCATAAATGACTTTTTTATCTCATAATTTCAACTTTTTCTCATACATTTCTTATGTCATATTTATTATCTTATCACAGATTGTGATTTTTTTTAGCTCATAATTATGCATTTTTTAAATCATATTTATTGTTTTTTAAATCTCATAATAATGACTTTTTATCTCAATTGTGACTTTCTTTTCCATTTTTCCTTCATTTTCTGCCCATATCCACTAAACTGAGTAACCGTGACCTGATCAAACATATTATCTACACACTAACTCACTTTTAAAGGCTTTATTTTTGGATAGTTTTGAAACTTCTATGATTTTTCTTGGTCAAATAAGTATTATTTCACCCATGGCAAAAAAAATGCAGTTTTACTTTTATTGTTATATTTTATTACAATTGAGAAGTTGTACTTTTTTTTAACTTTTACTTCAGTAAAGTAGTTGAATTAGTAATTGTACTTTTACCAGAGTATTTTTTTTTTCACACCTGTCGTCTCCGTCCTCTGTGGATCCTAAAGGTCAGGGGTCAGCGCTCAGATTAGTGGGAGGGGCAGGTAATGAAAAAGCAGGTGGAAGCTTTTGTTTCTTTGAAGTGGATTTTATTCATGAAGGATTTAAGTTATTAGATCCTCACAAATTACTTAAGAAAGGTTCATTTTGGGAACTGACACCAGCTGCGTCCTTAAGTGTTTGTTCAAATTCAAAACCCTGTTGGTATTGTGAGCATCTGTCTCCTCTAGAGGATCTTTGTCCCCAGGTGACTGAAAACATGCTTGTGTATCAGAACCTGCGATTGAGCCTCATGTTTCAGAACAATAAAAACCTGGACAAACAGATTTAACAGGTTTAACCAAAACCAAACAACACATTCAAGACAAAACAAAAAAAAACCTGCGATAGTTTTAAGTTATAACAGAATGTTCACACGTGTGTGAGTTTTTGTTTATTTTACCCCAAGGTTTTATTTGTATTTTGTACAGACTGGATGGCTCTATTCTGTTTTATTCTGTTCTATTTGATTCTATTACATTATATTTGACAGACGCCTTTATCTAAAGCGACTTACAATAGCACTGTTTTGTTCTATTGTTGTTTTATTCTAATCATATTCGGAATGAACTCTAAACATCAGCAAACAATCTTCATAAAACCGTCACATCTTAGTCAGAAAAAGCTCCATTTGGAAAAATTAAATATAAATGTAAAATTGTTCTCAGGTAAATGTATGTATAGTGTGTTGACCTGTGTTCATTGTTTGTGGGTCATGTGACATGTTTGTTTAGGATGACATCAGCTGGTCTGTGTTTATGTGAAGGCAGACGGTTGGTCCCTGAGGGGCGGGTCATGTGACTGACCTGGAACCCCCCCCAGGCCTGGTGGTGGGTGCTATGACAACGCTGTTTCCACTCAGGGGAGCTGGTGTTCCCACCCACCTGACGCAGATACTGAGACACTGAGACAGACACACACTTTACTTTTGAAACCTAAACTGCTCCGTTCAGCAACAAATGTTAAAATTGTGATCAGAACAGGTCATCCCAGACGACCTAAAACCAGGGTTTAATGTGCAAAATGCTGAACTGATACTTTAATTAACTTGCCTTTCAATGTTTGTTTGTTTTTTTAAACTCAACCAAGATCTACACTGTTTGAACTCATCACTCAGTCCATCCCATAATAAAACTCCCAAATACCAAACACATCTGTATTTAACATTAGTTCTCACATTGACTCCCAGCCCTCTTAAATTATATATATACATATTTTTTGTCTTGGTTTATAAAATTGTTGAATACAGTTCAGAAGACTTTTGTTCTTTACTCGAAACAGTATTTCCACTGTTTTTTGTTTTTTTTTTTTACAATGACTGCTGCTCATTTCAGGTTCCAACCAAGAAACTGAAGAAGTTTGAGAAGGAATATCAGACGCTTAGAGAGAGTCAACTGCAGCAGGAAGACCCCATCGACCGATACCAGGTACAAACACCGTTCATACAAATACACCACATATGTACCTGCACTACACAGTTACAGGTACAAGTATGTGGACACGTTGAGTTCAGGTGTTTCTTTTTTAACTGGTCTGGGACATAATAGAATAATGAGATCTGCAGACATTAGACCAGGGGTGTCAAAGTCATTTTAGTTCAGGTGCCACATTAAACCAAATTTCATCTGAATTTGGCTGTACCACTGAAATAATAATATAATATATAAATAATGTCAACTCCAAATGTTCCTCTATGTTTTAGAGCAAATAAAAAGGTTAAATTATGTGATGAAAATGTTCACATCTACTAACTGTCCTTTAAAACAATGTGAATAATATGAATAAACTGACATTTCTGCATAAAACTAAATGGAATTTGAACAAAATTACCTCGGTTTATCATTTACACATCAATTACAATGTACAGATTATTTATTAGTGGATCTACAAATACACAAAACATTTAATAACAGGCAGAACATTGTTAAACTTATACTTCAGACATTTAAAATTTTTCATATTACGCAATTATTCATGTTTTTGTGAAATAATAGTTTGTTTTTCTTGTAAATCCAGTAAAATGACATGAAAATATTTAAATTAACAGAGAGAAAAATGTAGAGTTGTGAGTATTTATAGGTTATTATGATAGTATTTTACTGATTTAACCCAGTTTGACCTGCATGTGGAACCTGAAATAAAATTATAATATATTCACTATCATTTTTGTATTTCACTAATTTATCCCAGGGGCCAGACTGGACCCTTTCAGGGACCGGATGTGGCCCCCGAGCTGCATGTTTGACACCCCTGAACTAGACGGTTAGTTGTGATAGAAAGTTATTATTTCCAGTCAGAGCAGGAACAATGCTTTAGAAATGTAGTGGAAGAACATTTAAAATCTACACAAATACAACAATTTAAACCAAACTACACAATGAAATGATATTTATTCAAATATAAACTATATTCTCACATTATTCTGTATCCCAGACTCCTGTGTCCATATATAGGTTTTCCATAATTGGAAGTGTACAGTGTGGATAACAATGGTTTTCTGGTGTTTCTGTTCATTTATTTTTCTGCAGACGTGTGAAAATGCATTTAACATGTAATGTTGAGTACAAACCTATTTTTACTTGGCTCTTTTTGTTAAATTGATCTGTTTCTAAGATTAGAAATGTGATTTTTTTTTTAATATATATATATATTTACTTCTTCGTGTGACTTCTTTTATCAAACTCCGCTTGGGAAACTGATTTAAAAAGCGTCTGTGGCAGCGCAGACTTTTATCATTAATAACCCAAACTCCCACTGAGTCTATTTTTGGCCGACGCTGCAGGAGAGTTGTCAGAAGGTTTAAGCTTCAGTGATTTTATTTTGTCTGATTCTTTCTAAAGTATCAGACTGATACTGATCACACACTGTTTGCACACAGGTTGGTCGCCTTCTGTTCTGCATTTATTTTATTTCCAACTTATTTTATTGCATTTCTTTCAGTACGACAAATTAGCGTCATGAACAGCTACGATACCACGAATTAGACCCTGTAATAATCATAGAGAACATCATTGCATTACAGTACGTAACCTACTTTTTTCTTTTGATCGTTTCACCTTCCTCTTCTTTTCTGTGGGAATCGGGCATCTGATGGCTTTGACCTTTGACCTCTCCTTGATCTCAGTTTGGACTAGTGTGTGGACTGATTGAATGACAAGTGAACTAACTTCCCCTTCACTGTCATTCACTGTGTAGCTGGAACACCTAAAGTCAGGAGGTCAGACTGAACTATTTCACCTTGACCTTTGACCCCATTATCTTGGGAATTCACATAGAATCATACATAATGGAATACAGAGATATACCCCCCTGCCCCCAGCACTACACTAATTATTACTGGATGAACAGATATTAAACAGTTTTAATCACTAGATGGTTTTGGACACTAGATTCCTTCTAGTGTCTATAAATCAGTTCTTATATCAGACTGAAAAGTTCCTCTGTAGGTGATTCTGTCTGATTTTAGGTCTGATAAGATAATTAGCCTAGAAAGCAGACGTCCCCACCTGGTCAGAGTCGTATGTTTCCAGTGTAAAGACAGTCGTAGACAGTGGGGGGTGTGGCCTGACGTCCATGTGGCGGTGTTTCTGAGCGTTGTTGTTGTTGTAGAAAAGGGCAGTCGTGCCTGAGCTGCTGTTGTTGAGGGAAGGAAGGAAGACGTTTACTGTAGATAAGAGGCTGGAGCGACGCCACGTCCTCTGCAGCCAATGGAAGGAGCGTCCCAGAACAAGCAGACAAAGGCCCAGTGTTCCTGCCTTAAAACACCACAGGCATGTTTTAGTGCGTTCAGTGTGTCTTTACTCTGGGATCTGCAGCCTTAGGTATGTACCATACAGCTTTGACGGCTCTGTTTGCTTTAGAACGCACGTCTGTAATGTTTGGTTTTGGTTGTCGTTTTCTTCCACGTTTGTCTGAGTGTGAAAGAACGAAACTGAGACACGAGAGAAACTGACCAGGGTCATGTGACGAAAGTTTAGTATGAGCCGCTGACCTTCTGTCATTTCATTTCATTTGTTTGTTTCCAGCGCTCACATATACGTATACTATGGATAAATAATTAAATACGTCATTAAATAATTAACTAAATATATATCATTCATTCATTAAAATTTAAATTAAATAGACAAATGTGTTATTAAATGTTAACCTGACTCGGGTCATCTGGCTGCGTTCCGCCAAACTACACGCTAAGGTTCACACAACCATCTGAGTATCCTGTAGGTCAGGTTTTCTGAAAAACGAAGGAGCCAATCAGTGTCACTGGGTGGGACGTCCCATGACTGGTCAACGTCTGTGCCACGGCTGATGTCTCCTTCATCTGTTTGACACTCAGTTCCTCTTCAGCTTTTTTCCCATTCCCTTATAGTGTCCATTACTCTGGTGTCTTCCTGCCAAGCGAAGGCATTTCTTACATATGCCACAGGATTCTTCTAGAACATCTGACACGTTAAGACCAAGTTCTGTAACCCGCTGTGTAACCCGTTTTCCAGAGGGAAGTTCAAAGAATATCCACCGATGTTGCCTTTTATCCTCATATTTTCCCTGCACATACGACAATGGTCATTTACAGACAACGCACCGGTGCGTTCAGGTGCAGCCATACTGTGGCGTCTGCCGCAGTATGGCTCATCTTCCTGCTGTCGCTCTGAGCTACGTCACGGCTTGACTTCAAAGTGAGTGGCTGAAGCAGCACATCAGTCAAGATGACGGACAGATTCTTCAACTAATCACATGCAAAGATTTCAGATAAGGCCCCTCCTTTGAAAGTATCTATTTTTGATTTGATTTAATTTATTTGTTTTATTTGAACATTAAGAAACGTAAAACAATAAAGAAGACATACAGTAAAAACAATACAAGCATGTTGAAAAGCAGTGGGTGGGAGTTAATAAAACCCCAGCCTTTCTGACTAGATCAACATTTTTAATGAAAAGAACACTACATTTATTATGGATGGATAGACAGACAGACTTTATTCATCCCAAATTGCGAAATGTAGTTGTTGCAGCAGTACAGGCATTAGGGTTGTGCTTGTGTATCAGAACAAAGAACATTATCAAATATTAAGAATATCTACAAGAATTACATAGAGGTGTTTGACCATATAAAGTGTGAATAATAATAATATGGAAGTACAATAATCAGTATTGTACTGTATCTGTGCAAAATGAGTCTGTGCAAAAATTATCTGTACATATAAAATGAAAACCATACATAGAAATAAGCACTGAAATAATAACCGCAATATTATGTGTTTGTGGAAAAACAAATGGAAAACACAAACAAAAATAAACCAGAAGCAAAAGGACCTGACACTAATAACATAATATGGAGCTATTCAGAATTATTAATCACAGAAAAAATAAACCTTCACACCTCCATCTGATTCTCATATTGTATAAAGAATGTGGTTTATATTTAGTTTTAAACTGATATAGACTATGACACTGTTTGAGCTCCTCCCCCAGACTGTTCCACTTTCACCCACAAAACCAAATGTAAAATGGTTTCCTCTGTGTACGTTTTTTATTTATCTTAAAATTGTGTTTCCCTCTCAGTTGATTCTCCCCATTTCCATCCCATAATAGTGTGTGTGTGTGTTTTGCAGTAAATGATTGTTTCTATCTTTGTACATGATCTGTGCTGTCTGGAATTTGAGTGAGTGAGTGAGTGAGTGAGTGAGTGAGTGAGTGAGTGAGTGAGTGAGTGAGTGAGTGAGTGAGTGAGTGAGTGAGTGAGTGAGTGAGTGAGTGAGTGAGTGAGTGAGTGAGTGAGTGAGTGAGTGAGTGAGTGAGTGAGTGAGTGAGTGAGTACTAATCATGTGAATGACCCATATTATCTTTTTTTAAGAATTGTTAATTAATTGAACTTGTCTAGTTTTTGCCCCAGATTTCTACACAGTTAAAAGTGAAATATGATCAGACTAAGAATAGTTTATAATAAGGAGTGATTTATAATCCAGCACCTGTTTTGCTTTATTTATGATTGAAATGTTTTGTGATATTTTGCTCTGTACATGTTTGATGTGTGATTTCCAACATGATTTTTCATCAATTATTACTCTGAGGAATTTATTTTCGTGAACCCTTTCTATCTCCACCCCATTTATCTGCACTTGGTCATTAATTCTACAGGTCCCATACTACCCACAACATAATTTTAGTTGTATTAATTGATTTGTTTGGTGTGTAGGTGTGGATTTGTCTGTTTTGTTTGTTTACTCTATTGTCTTTTCATTTTGTTTCCTTCAAGGATGTCTGTTTGTCTGTATGTATTTATTATTTTTTTTATCTTCTTGGTTTGTCAGTTCAGGTTTGTATGCATATTTTTGTGCATGTGAAGATGATAAATGAGGTGAAATGATCCAAGACAACTGACCATAGACTGTTTTGTGGAGATGAAGAATTTTAAAACTCATTTTTACCAACATCCATTGGCTTCATAAATGGCTTAATATAACTGCATCCGGGCAATTACTGTTCACTTTACTGATTTATTTATTGGAATTATTGCTGTGAGTGTTTTTAATGGTTCTCTGCTGGCTGTAGAACTGCCCCACATGAGGATAATAAAGTTTAAGGGGTGGGATTAAATAAGTTTTACTTCCTCCCACTCCTTCTCAAACATGCAAAGTAATCTATGTTTTGTTTAGTTTTTCATGTACATGTTCTTTTTTTTGTTTGTTTGTTTTGTTTATCTAGTTTATTTCACTAGTGGGGACAGAGTGGGATTGTTTGTTGTGTATTAAAAAAATAAATGGAACTAAAGTGAATAATGAACGAAGGGGGAAGATTCACAGTAAATTATGTTTTACTGACACAAACATATGGAAATCACAAAAGTGCATGGATATCACACAAACAAAGTCTCCAGAATCATTCCGGTGTCGACCAGTTAGTGAAATCATATTGTTTTAGGAATAAATATATAACTCATAATTGAAATCTATATATTCATGGCATACGAGCGGTTGGTGAGATTAACCTTCTTTGAGTCGTCTCATTGTCTTTTCTTTATTTTCACAAATATACTTTAGAATTAATATTATAGTGTTACATCTTATTTCAGCATAAGATTACTTTAAATTTAAGTCAGAAGTCTCTCGTCTGAGTGCATGCAGCCTAAAAGGTCACATGACACTGAAGGCTTCCCTCTTAGACACACAGTTTTAACACCTTCCGTCGACCCCCTCCTCCTCTGGTTCAGGTCTCCTTTGTCCTAAAGGGATGTCGACTGTGTTTTTCCATTCGTCTGTGTCCCTTCTTCCTTGGAGATTTCCATGTCCTGTGCGTTCCGTCTCTAGATGCTAATTACTCTGGTCTAACCTTCTGTTACAGCTTTGTCTCAAAACTAAAAGGAATCTTACATTTATATGAAACTTTACATTAATATTTATATTAATGTTGTGTTGTGTGTTGGGAAGTATTTTTGTAATTTTCCCAAAACAATATCCAGTTTTTTTTTCCTACACTTTCATAATGTGTTTCATATTTTCGCGCACATTCAAAAATTTCACTCTAAGAGAAACTTTTTTTTCAATACTTAAGTGAAACTTCCATACAAAATTCCAGACTTTTTCCAAGGTCTGGAAAAAACAATTTTAAAATTCCATAATTTTTTTTAGACTTTCAAACACCCTGATAGAAGCACTTTTTGTGCATCTGCGAGTTGTTTCAGGGTTGAAGCGATTAGGCCGTGAAGTGACAAGATCATCAGGGTCATGTGACTCTGTGGAACTGTCACAAGTGTTTGGTCCCATCGAGGCGTGGAAGTCATGTGAGACCACTTACAGGCAGACCGGTGGTCATGAGACCCCACTAATGGTCCACAGTGAGGACCCACAGTGACACCATGTGTGTGTGTGTGTGTGTGGACATGCAAACAAATTCCCTACTTATAAAATGTAATGATCTAAAACTACATGATATGGTGGACCTTAATACTATTATTGTAATGTATAAAACACATGACCACATGGTCCTCTACAGTTCACAGCAGATGTTCACGTCCAGGAAAAGTGACCAGAAATTAAAAGTAATTACATTTTTTAGGGAAATGAAGCGTAGAACAAATTGAAAAAGCCAGCGTTTCTCTGTTAGGGGGAACATCTGTGGAATAATCTGGATCAAAAACTAAAAAAAAGTCATCTTCAGTTTGTGCTTTTAAAAGGATTTATAAAACTAGGATAATAACAAAACACAGAACATTATCTTAATAAGTGAAAACTTATGTAGAAGAATGAATCAAATAAGAGATTATGAGGTTAAATTAATATAGAGATAGGAGATATTATCATATTTATTATTGTATTTGTAGTAAATTTAAAGTGAATATAAATATACTTATAGTTGATTATACAAAAACAGATTGTGTGAGATGACTTATAAACAATGTATTTATAAACGGTTTGTATGGATGTTTTATGTTAATGATAAGTGAACAGGAAAAAGGTGTGTTCAAGCAAAGGAAGCAGAATTTATTGCATTATTAGTTTGTAAAAAGGGGGTGGAGTTTATACATTTTACTTCTTCTCACTCATTTTCAAGTGCAAGAAATCACCACTAAGGTTCTCGTAATTCATGTACCAAAGTGTTAATGTATTTACAATCCCCATACAGATGTAAACATGTCATTATCCATAGGTTGACCTTTGACCTTTAGTGCCACAGTGTTTTCACAGTCGTCAGATTGTAGATGCTAAACCTTGAACCAGTAAAACTGTTCACATCTGTTAGAGGAGCTTCTTCCACTGCCGTAACTTATGCCCAAAACCAGATAGTGAACTCACTGTCTGCAGGTCCAGGGGGGCGGGCTAGGGGGTACAGGTCTAGGGGGGCGGGCTAGGGGGTACAGGTCTGGGAGGGGCGGGGCCAGAGGCTACCGGTGAATCCTGATACTTGGTAGCATAGATGTTTCATATTCGTCTATTCTATCTATCATTCATAGATTCATATCTCTGATCTTCTCCAAATACCTTTACACATCTTCTCTCCATATGAACTTATGACCTGCTGTGTAAACGTAGCCTTAGAGGAGAAGAATGAAGGAAAGGAAAAGGAGAAAAAAAAGATGTTTAAAAATGTTTAGGAATGAGTGTTTTATATTTTCTTTCTTTCTGTTCATGCAGTGAATGATCGATGTTGTACATTTAGTTTAATTTAAGCAGGTATTGTCATTTTTTTGGTTTGTTTGGATTAATTTATACCTGTCTGTTTCTCAAGGACAAATAAACTGAAGTGATCTGAAGTCAGCGTATGAGTGTATGTGTGCGCTGTTGACACTAACTGAGGTGTGTGTGTGTGTGTGTGTGTGTGTGTGCAGAGGGAGAACCGCCGTCTACAGGAGGCCAGTATGAGACTGGAACAGGAGAACGACGACCTGGCCCATGAACTGGTCACCAGTAAGATCGCACTTCGAAATGACCTGGATCAGGTAACACCGAGCTCTCAAAGCCTCTTATGCTGCCTTCAGGAGCTCTAGGAATTATGGGAAATTCTACTTATGAACTGGAAACATGCACATGAACACTCCCTCATATTTGGGTTATTTTTATTTTGAATATAACATAGAATAGATATTTATTGTCACTGTTACACAAACAATAACTACGTTTAGACAATGTTTTTTCATTCTGAATTATTGATTCAGAATAAAATAATTCTGAACTAAAGCTATTTCCATGGTGTTTACATGAAAATATTAATTCCACATAAATGTTTCCATGCAAACGGGTGTGTTCAGCTCTACTTAATTGGTCTTTGAGAGCTGGAGGGACAGAGGGTTCTGATTGGACAGAACGGACGCTTAACGTCTACTGGAAGAAAACAATGGTGTCCACTTCCTGTTTTGCTTTTGTTTCAACTATCAACATATTAGACCAGATACTACATATGATTCTTGCATTTACTTATTTTTATGATAATTACGAAGCAGCAGCTCGACTGAATCAACAAACTAATGTCAACAGTGGAGCATGTGCAGAACAACAGGAATAATAAAGTGGAATTAATTGTTTACATGTCAGAGGAATTATTGAATTCAGATCAGAATAAACCAGTGAATTTATTTGGAATTAAATTGAATTTGGAATTATTGTTTTCAACTAGAATTATTCTGGTGCATTTAGGTGTTCTATTCTTATAACCTTTTATTCTGAATGAAACAGGAATAAAAACTCATGTAAACAGGACAAGTGGAAATTCGTTTTGCAGCAAAACATAATTATTGAAATAAAAGAACTGTATAAAAACATCACAGAAATAAAAAAAATCAAAGGCAGACATGAACAAATAAGTCTTTACCTTCAATTTAAAAGAACTGAGTTGAGGCGGACCTGCAGTTTTCTGTTAGTTTATGACCCATGTGTGGAGCATAAAAACTAAAAGGTGCATAGATGTGATAATAGAGAAAACCCTGGTTCACATGTTTAAGCCCATTATCAGATTTCACAGAATACGACGTTTGACTCGAATGTTTGACATTAATTGTTTTTACACGTGTTCAGACGAAGAAGAAACAAATAAATGTGATTAAGCTGTAAACCTGTAGGAAGACGTCTGAGTATCAGGGACAGATGCAGATGTGTGAATCTAATTTCTAATAATCAGATTACTGCTGTTATCTGATAGAACATATCAGATTAGTCTGTTTATATGTTTACTAAGATAAAAACACTGACCATATGTGACATAAACAGATGACAAAGTAGTCTCTTGATGTATAAGATAATAAATAAATGTTCCCGTCTTCCTGAAATTTACCAAAACACCTTCTTATTAAACTCAGATTTCCACCACAGAGTCATTACTTAAATATAATTAATGCAAAATTGAACCAACAACAATTTACAATGATGTCCAGGGACCCGATGTTTGGAATAAATTTAATAAATCATTAAAATTATGTCACTCCTCTACTACTTTCAAAAGTCAGATTAAAGGTGCTTTTATAAATAACTTTTTAGTTTCCTTGTTTATTATTTCTCTTTAGAGTCTATATTTAATTCATGTCCACGTGTCATACTAAGTAATGGTCAATTCTGTGTTTGAATGTGTGTTGTTATTATATTGTTTTATTTATATTTATTCATTTGAAGTGTTAATTAAGTTGATGAAGGGCGGATCTGTATAAACTTATTAAGCTTTTGGCCTCCCTTACACTGTTATATTTTATTTGTATTTATACTTGCTTATGTATTTGTCATCTTTTAAAGTGTGAAATAAATTTGTATAATCTGATTAATAATGATCAGATTTTTAGTGTGCATGTAAACGGGTCATTGAACTCTGCCAGTTCCATTCTCCAAACACACACGCTCCTGCACATGCTCAGTGAGCTCGTCTACATGCACACTAATGTTCTGATCATTACCCGCTTCCTTATCAGATTGTTGAAATGATTGTGTCAACAGCACAATCTAATGTTTTATCAGGGCTTCATTAATTATATTTTGGAGTGATTTTCTCCTAAGTTCAGAACAGAATGGTTTTATCTCCAGATTGATATTTAACGAAGGTGTTTGTTGGTGCTGATCTGAAACTCAGGCTGAAGATAAAGCCGACGTCCTGAACAAAGAGCTGCTGAGCACCAAACAACGACTGGTGGAGACAGAGGAGGAGAAGAGGCGACAGGAGGAGGAGACTGCTCAGGTAAGCCACGCCCCCCAGGTCACATGAGTCCACCATTTTGGATTTTTAGCCCTTTTTTTTGACCAGAGCCGTTTTTATTTGTCTTGTGTTGATAGCATTGCAAACTAAATTGCAAAAGTATTTTATAATTTTCATATCTAGAATAAGATACTGTGACGACTACCACACTGTAAAGAATATTATCATGTAGAAAAGTCAGATTAAATACATTTGCATATATATATATATATATATATATATATATATTATTTGCAGTAGAGTTTGCTTTTATTTTAGTTGTATTTAGAAATATTCATATGTTTTAGTATTTTGAGTATTTTTTTGTACATTGTCCATATTTTTTAGTATATATTCTCAGTAAAGTTGTGTGTGACCATATTTTAGAACTGTAGTAATGATAGACCAATATATCGGGCCAGTATTTAAAGTTTTTCTTATATCAGTATTGGCCTGTTGCGTTGGACAATATACTATTTTTTTTCCTGCATGATTTACTGACAGGTGATGTTGATGGCATCTCAATGTTCTTCCAGATACTGGTGTCCACACTGGAAAAAAAATAAAATAAATTGGTGATATTCATTAGATTAACTGTCACAAATTTTATTTTCTAATTGTAAGTGAAGAATATTTTCTGACACTTGTTTTCATTTGACAGAAAGTAAAAGTTTCACTCTCAGCTTTAGAAGTATCTGTGGTCTATATCAGTCTTTGACTAAAATCGACAACGGCCCCAAAAATAATACATTTTGGTCGATCACTAATCCTTACACACTTTAAACACTGGTGATCGAATGTTGTTGTTACCATGGTGACCGTTACAACTTTTATCGTTCTGTAGTTCCATCATTTGCAGTAAAAAAATAAAATGGCACAAATCCGCTGGTGCTCCATCCAGTCTGTTCTGAATTTGACGCGCTTCACCAAACATCCACATGACAATCTTGAGGCCGCTGCCATGGCAACACAGCATCATGAGCAGGAAGTCATTCCAGGTCCAACCTTCCCCAAACATTGGTGGCTTCATCCCAAACGTGACCTGAAGGCATCTGTGCATTTCTAACTGCAGCCTGTCAGCGATGACAGGGTTCGTTTAGGCGTCGCTTTTTCTGATTCCTTGTGTGTTTTTGTTTTTTGTTGGTTTGCAGCTGAAGGAGGTGTTCAGAAGGGAGCTGGAGAAAGCCGAGTTGGAGATCAAGAAAACCACAGCAATCATCGCTGAATACAAACAGGTAGAGAGAGACTTGAATGATCCCAAGGGAAATTCAAGAATCAGAGGAAAAGTTTTCAGTTTGAACGCACATGTTCTGAGCGTGTGTCAGCGCGTCACCTCTTACCAACGTCCACTTCCTGTGTGTGTTTCAGATCTGCTCCCAGCTGAGCACCCGTCTGGAAAAACAGCAGGCAGCGACGAAGGAGGAGCTGGACATCGTCAGGGTGAGATGGAGGAGGGGCGTCTGAGTGGGCCCATCATCTTTAGACTTTAGGGCAGGGCTTTTGAAATAGTGAGGCGGGGTCTCCCCTGGGGGGTGCCAGAGGAGGCACGATATGAGAGAAAATAAACCTGAAATAAAAAAGAAACAAATTTGGTGGATGTAGGTTCAAAGGTCAAGGTCACCAGATATATGTCTTGACAATGATCAGGGCAAATTAGGAATTTCCTTTTCATTCCTGTAAACTCAGTTTTATATATATATCTGTTTTTGCTCTCACTGTTCATGTGCGTTGACATCAGAACCTTGAAGGACACGTTTGAAGACTCTAGGTCAAAGGTCCCAATCGAATTTTGTATATAACTGTTGTACTGTTCATTTTACAGACTTCCAATTAGTACAGAAATGCTGGTCTTTCAATTCTGCATCTCGTGTGTGTATATATATATGTTGACCCTTGTTTGACCCCAGAGGTCACTGGATCAATACCTAAAAATGTAAAATGGACTGTAACAGAAAAACGAGTGGAGATAGAGACTTGGTTACTATTGTTGACAGATAGGAAACCTGGCATGGGATTCAAAATGGTGTCATGACCTTTGACCTTGAAAGGTCAAACTCAAGGCCATAGAATTTTTTAAATGTTTGTAACTCCCAAGAGAGTGGTAATAACAACTCAGTTACTATTGTTGACAGATAAGAAACTACATGTAGGCTCCATAATGGCATCATGGTCTTGAAAGGTCAAACTTCTAGTCCTATGTTATGAGAGGGAGATGTCCTGTAAGAAACTAAAGTGTTTACGAGGGGAGGCGTTTGTTGTCTGACACGACTTTTTTGCTCATTATTAAATGTTTATTCCAGAAGGTAAAGTATAGAATCAGCATATACAACAAGAAAATAACAAGTTTTCCAGGGGGAAGGATTATACAGTAATCCGATCAGAACAAATACAAATGGTATTTCTGTTTCCAGATTTAACAAAAGCTTTAAGTAAACGTCAGCGTCTTTCGATAAATAAATAAATGGATGTTTCTACTTTTCGTTTGTGTGTGTGTGCAGAGTAAAGTGATGGGCTGTGATCACTGTAAGGACCTGTTCAGCACCCTGGGGTCCCTGCAGGCCGCGTCGCCCGGCCGGGACAAGGCGTCCAACGAGCCGCTGGACGAGGAGAAGGACGGTCTGAAGGAGCAGCTGAGGCACCTGGAGCTGGAACTGGCCCAGACCAAACTCCAGCTGGTGGAGGCCAAGTGTCGCATCCAGGTCAGCACAAGCACAGGCCACTGGTGACGCCCGCTGTCAGGGAACACAAACACAACTGCAGGAGCGACGCAAGACAAAACACTTGAGGGAGGATTATGGCCGACACTGAACTGTTGACGTGTGGATGTAGGAAGTTTAGACCCAAGACAGAAACTCACAGTAGACACTTTTCCATTGACCCTCAAATGATGTGAATGTAATTTAATTAAATTTCGTTTGGATGTGTCCCTCTGATACGCCAAATGACAATAAATTCTATTGTGATTCTGAACTTGTGCATAAAAATGTGCTTAATGAAAAAAAAACGACCATTTTGCCAAAACTAATTTTTCGCTACAAAGTTTTTACACTGGCAAGAGGTGGTTTTTCCGATGTAGCACGATTGGTACATTATACAAACACAACTAGTCATGTGAATTTAAAAAAATGTTGACAAAAGAAGAGGGGTAATTTTAATCTAAATATGTCATAGTATGTTTAGACACACAAGGAAAGTGAATCATTTTAGAGTTCAGAAGCAGATAGAGGCTTAACACAGAATAATAAATATATCTGTAAATCAATACCATATTTACATCTGTTGGCATGTTTCTGGAATGATTCCAATGGAGTCAGTTTAAGCGTTTTAAACTCTTAACTCAAGGCTACTACAAACCAACTGCAAAATACTCTTGGTCAGATTTTCAGGTTTTTTCCATTGTATCTTTCATTTTCATCCTGAACACATTTTCACTTCGACTCCCACTGAGGGAAAAAATGTAAATGAGACAAATCCACTTGGTCAGATTCAGATTTCTGCTGTGTCGCTAAATTTAAAAATGACCTTTACGATCATACATTGTGTAATCTCTAGTTTGGCTCCTCCTCCTCTTAACTCCTCCTCTTCCTCCTGTCATCCTACAGGAGCTGGAGCATCAGCGTGGGGTCCTAATGAACGAGATCCAGGCCGCCAAGAACTCCTGGTTCAGCAAGACTCTGGGCTCCTTGAAGAGCTCCGCCTCCTCGTCCTCCAGTTCCACATCCCAGACCCCGTCCTCGCCGAAGGAGGGTCCTGCCTAGACGCCAGCACCGCCGTCCTCGTCCTCTCTCTTTCCCTGCAGGACACACAGTAGAGAGCTGAGGAATGAGTGTTGGACACGTGCAGTATTCCTTTTCCCATCGGAGTACAGTGGCTTGATGGATTACAGAACAGTTACAGGAGTGAAGGAACGTGCTGGCGGCGGCAATGGCGGCAGGGGCCTCCACCCGCAGCACGCCATCAGTTCCAACGCACTGGACCAGTGTCATGTCTGATGTTTACGTTTGAGTGAACTTTTAAAGGCCGACTCCACCCTGTGGCCACACGTTGCTACTGCACCTTCTTCTTGAGATTCCATTTTTACATGTGAATGTGTTGAATACAGGTGTTTTTCTAATGAGGTTAAAGGATACAAAACAATACAGACTAATGTTATAATACAGTTTTATATTGGTATAAATATTATTGCTTTGTCTTTTATCATACACATATAACAGTGCACTGCAAAAATCTAAATCTGATCAAGTGTATTTGTCTCATTTCTAGTCCAAATATTTCATCACAATTAAAATAAGACAGAATCACCTAAAGTGGAATGTTTTCATCAGATATAAGAAATAATATAAAGACAATAGATCTGGAAAATCTGATTTCAAGAAATTTTATCAAGTCAAAATATTTGCTTGAAATAAGAAAAATAACCTGCCAATGGAATGAGTGAAAATTGATTTTGGTAATAGTTTTTGAAATCGGATGTTACAGATCTTCTGTCTATAAATCAGTTCTTATACAATAGACCAGATCTTTATTGTCCACTGAGGGGACACTTGTTTTCAGCTCACCAACATATAAAAACAGATGGTTTAAAAAAATAAAATTAAAATAAAATACATATCCTCTCGACGCCCAACAATTCATCTTTGTCCTCTGTAGTGGACAAGACTTTTACAGCTTAATTCAATAATAAAATACAATTCTAAAAAAAATGTCCACTGAAAAGGCTATATTAAAATATTTATAAAAATGTCTCTGAAAAAAGGGTTTCATTAATCTGTTTCCAATTAAAACAATTATTTGATGTAAAATGGTGAATGTTTACTTACTCAGAAGGATATTTGCAGTTCATACCAGTATCTGAGTGAAAAGTATTATATAGTATATAATACTTATATATATTATATAATATAGTACCAGTTTTATATGTAACTGATAAGTTCCTCTGTAGGTTATTCTGTCTTATTTTAAGTGTGATTAGATATCTGGACTAGAAATGAGACAAATCCACTTGGTCAGATTTAAAAACTAACCAATGCAGTGATATTTATTTCAGTATGAAATGTCTTTATTGTTTTGTATCCCAGAACTGTTAAAAAACAAACACCTGAATTCAATGCATCCACATACTTTTATCCATAATTTGCAACAGAAAATTCAACCTGCTTTTCTTATAACAATGATGAAAAATGGCATAACGTTACGCTTTCTGCTTTTGCTTTAAGTGCAGGGACGTGTGTTACATAAGCGCAGTGGAGCTACAGCGATCTGAAAACGAATACTGCATCCAGAGTCTTAAACAGGAGCCACGCAAAAGTTGTATTTCTTTATATTAATATAACAATGTTGTCATATAAATATGTATAACTAATTGAGTTTTTTAATCTTGTACAGTTCTTTAAAAGGAGACGGGGAAAAGAAAAACTAAAGGAAATGCTCTTTGTTAAATTTGTTTTCTACTGTTAGAGATTTGAGCGTCGTCGACGTAAGCACAGTGTGATCGAGTCCAAACGCTGATGAAAACCTGCGTTTATCCGCCCAGTCCCATTGGCTCATGCCTGTAAATACAAGCTCACTTCTAACGTTTTTAACTTATAAAATATTTGTAATCACAGCAAATCGCCTGTTTTTTTTATTTTGTTTTATTTTTCATTAATTTACCTTTAATTGTTCATTTTTTACATTTATTCTTTCAGCACTGGAATACTGACAGTTTATCGTTTTACAGTTGAGGCTGAGTGATAAGACTATAAAAAAAAAAAAAATCTACTGTAATTGTGATTTTCCAGCCGGTCAATATTGCCATAAACATTACCGTATTTTCCGGACTATAAGTCATTCCGGAGTATAAGGCGCACCAGCCAAAAAAGCATAATACGGAAGGAAAACATTATATGTAAGTTGCACTGGAATATAAGTCGCATTTTTGGTGGGAAATATATTTGATAAAATCCAACATCAAGAAGAGACATTTCATCTTGAAAGGCAATTAAAAAAAAATAGTATAGAGAACAGTCTGAATAGGTGTACAGTATGCTAATGTAACACATTCAGCTAACGTTACATGATGCATAAACAACAACCTGAGAACATGTCTGGTATGTTAATGTAACATATGAACAGATATTCAGATAATTATAGTACAAAGAACATGCTCTACAGCGCCCTCTTGTGTTTGTCAGTGTGAAAATAACATGTGAAATAATATGTGTTAATATTTTCACTTATAAGTCGCACCCCAACCAGTCTGCTTAGTCTGAAAAATAAGGTAAATCAAATTATTTAACATTTTCAAGGCACATTTTGATCCCAAGAGAAAGAAATTAGACAGTTCTCTGTGATAAGATGATGAGACTGATCTAAAAAATGATTAAAAAAAAAAAAAGAAAAAAAAGAGCAGGATGAAAATAATGTAACGTGATTGAAACACATCCAGTTTTTATTAGAATTTAGTGCGAGTGTGCTCCTTTTTTCTTATTCTGATTCAGTTTAGTTGAGAATCTAAATAAAATACAGCTTAAAGAAAGAAATAAAAAACATTACATTTGTTTGTAAAATTCATTATTCTTTTATCTCTGCCTTATTTGCAGAACACTGTATGTGCCACAGAGTCAATCCTTAGAAACAACTCAAATCCATGTAACAAGCTGCGATATTCAATAATAATAATATAATATAAACGCTGCCAACACCTCACTTGCCATGTATTGTCTTTGTTTAGTTTTTAAACAGACCATAAAAAGTATAAAATCATTTTATACTTAAAAGACAAACTTCCAACTCTAATTCTTCTTAATGCGAACAGACGCTGTTGTTTGTGGGGCTTAATGGCCGGTTTTTACACAGTATTTAGCCATAAGTTGTTGTTTTATTTTGTTAAATTAGGTGCCAACGTGGACAGAGCGACGCCCACATCAGCCTTTGGACTCAGACCAAGTCTACCTGGACTTTTCTGTGTGTGAATGTGTACGTACGTGTGTGTGGTTTCTTCTTCACGTCGCTGCCTTTTCTGTTGATGACTGAAGCCGTCCGACTGAATGACATGTCGTTGTTGTCATGGAAACAGGAGACGGCGGTAGACTGCCTGGCTGAATACGACGCGGCGGGCTGTTTTTTTTTAAATTTTATTTTATTATTTGTCTTTTTCGTTCGTTTGGCAGGACATTCCTTCTTCGCTGTCGTGTGCTTGTCGTTGGTCGCCGCTGCGTTGTTACCGGCGACATGTTCAATGTGGCCAAGTTTCCAGAGCGCGCGCCATTTGGTTTATGTGCACCGACACCACAACTGATGTTTGTTAGACACTATTTCAAAGACGTGTGTGTATGTGTGTTTGAGCGTTATCCAGAGCACAATGTCGTCGTCGTCGTTTGTTTCGTTTTTAAATCACGGTTGTTGTCGCACAGAGAAACGATCGCTGACACCCCCCCCCCCCCCCCCCCCCCCCCCCA
The DNA here is from genome assembly GCA_020466265.1 of Siphamia tubifer. Classification (NCBI taxonomy): domain Eukaryota; kingdom Metazoa; phylum Chordata; class Actinopteri; order Kurtiformes; family Apogonidae; genus Siphamia; species Siphamia tubifer. Next base: position 12,667,205 of record CM035786.1, read on the forward strand.
TACACACACACACACACACAGCCGTGTCATGTTTGTCGTGTCCTGTAACAGTCGGACTCCGGCTCCGTTGGCTTTAAAGGAACTGTCTGACCCACAGTAATAAAACCCAGTTTTTTCTGTTCACTCTGGTTCTTTGTGTTTTTTAATTCAGTCACTTGGGGAAATGTACCTCACTCCTGGTAGAGCAAGTCTGTCCAATGACCACAGGGTTGACGGTTCGAATCCTGTTTTGTCCTAGTTTGTCCATTGTGTTCTTGAGCAAAGACACTTCACTGGTGTATGAATGTTTGTTGGTGGTGATGGTGGGGGGTTAGGGTTAGGCTCTTTTAGCTCAAACTGTCAGTCATGCTTCTGTTTACCACCACCACAGTGAGAATGTGAGAGTGAATGAATAAAGATTAAATTACACTGGGGAACAATTTGAATTACAAATTCTGTTGAGTCAGATTTTTCTGCTGATTCAAACTAAAATGTTCACGCTGATTCCAAAATGTCAGGTTTTTTTTTTTTGCAGCATGTTCAGTTTTTTCTCCACAGCCACAGTTTTTTCTCCACAGCTTTACCCTCCAGATAAGTCGAATTCCAGCTGATTATGAGTGGACTCATCTGCAGCTACGCGGAAACTTGTTTCTACAGTTACCATGGAGACAGTGTGGTGAGAGGTTGATGTAGCTCCCAGTAGGTTAATAGAATGATGATAGAATGACAGTAACAGTAGAATAACAGTAGACTTCCTTTGTACGCACAGAAGTTAAATCAATATGTTAGTTATACCAGTATTTGAAAATTCTTATAAAACCAGCACATACGTGTTCCAGTTAAGTAAAAGTATTTTCATACATTTGAAGAAAAGGGAGATCCTAGTTAAAAAAAACTTGACGTGATAAGAAGAAAATTGAGGTGAGTTTTGGGTTCCGTATCCACAAATTAGTTAAAAACAACTGTCAGACCAAACTCAAAATTGTGTTCCCCCACTGTAGTGTAGGATGCTTTGGGTGCCTTGAAAAGTGCTATAGAAATTGAATCCATTGAATGATTATACAGAAAATACGAATCCATTCATTTGGGGGTTTCGAACTCTGACCAAGTGTACTTTTTTCATTTATAGTCAAAATATCTCATCACATTTAGACAAACTCAGGTCAAATGTGTGCAAGGGGTGCAGGGTTTGTTGCGCCGGGCACCACTTGAATTTGACCCGCTTTGACACTGATGGTATTAAAGGGAGTTAAACCCAAACCCATCAGCTGAAGTGAAAACTCGATGCAAACAGAGCTGTGGAGTTCTAATGTTAATTTAATTGAGTTTGGTGAGAATGGGCTGTATTCACTGGTGATGATCGCTCAGTTTAATCATAGTCTTGTGCTCATCGGAGTCACGGAGCTGAAGAGGACGACGACTTCTGGATGAATGGTTTCCTGAGAAAACAGATCACACAAACGGATCTATTCATTCAACTACAAACATTTGCTTTTCCATCTGAACACGAAACATCAGACTAATCCATCTTCAGGTCTCTTCCATAAAAACAGGACTTGGGGCTAAATTTTCAAACCAGACGTAGACTGATGTTATGACCCATGTTTGGAAGCACTTTGGGTTCATTTTAAAAGTAAATACATAGATTAAAAAAAAAAAAAAAAAAAAAAAAATCATGTAAAGCATCTTTATTTGACGTACGCATACAAAAATCAGCCTGTAAAAAGGAAACAAAGATGACGCACTCATATTTTTAAAAATATCTTTTTGTAATTTAGTCTCACGGGTACATTTTAGGAATCGAAGTACTATATTTTCCGGACTATAAGTCACACCAGTCAAGAAATGCATAATAAATAAGGTAAAAACATAAATTGCACTGTAGTATAAGTCACATTTTGTTGTGGTTTCTGTCTTTAACTGCTGCAGCTTCAAGTAAAGAATCCAGAAACTTCCTCTATATCAATGAAGACATGAAGGAGCCAGTACCTGATTTCTGGAGACCCCCACCCCCCCCCACTCCAATCCTCAAACGGCCTTGGAGTCTGTTTCTGCTCCATCCAGATACTCAAACAGCGTCTGCAGGATCATGGACTCATTCCTTGAGTCTTCCACCTGTACATGAGATAATGTTTATATCGCACTGGAACAAATTTTGGTGATGATCAGTGGAGGTATGTGGGGGGGCACAGATATGTGTTTCATTGGGTTGGTGGGGGCAGACTGCTGCTCACAGAAGTGAAAGTGCTTTTCTTTTGTGTGTGTGTTTTACCTTGAGGACGTGTACACAGCCACTGATTTCATTCTTCACATCATCTGCCTCTTGGCTCCTCCGAGTCCTTGGCTTCTTTAACTCCGCCTCCAGCTGTTTAACCTTGACCGTTACCTTTCCGTACTCTGCAAACACAGATTCCAGGTCTCGACTGAAAGAAAAGAACAGTGTCCAGTGGTGGCTCAGCTCATCATGGGGGTGTAGCTCAGTGGTTGAGCATTTGACTGCAGATCAAGAGGTCTCTGCTCTAATCTGCCACGGAAATACCTGAGGGTGTCCGTGGTGTCCTGCATGTCCTGTTGCTGCTTTTTGTGGATGATGGTCTGTCTGTTCAGTGTCGACTGCAACTGGATGCACAACCTCATCAGCCTTATCACAGTCTGAATAACGTAAGCATAATTAGGGGTTCTTAGAAAGATGGTCAAGACTTTTAAATGACACTTACATGACCTAGTGATCAGAGGCATGCTGATCTAACATGTTCAACAACTCTTGATCCATCAATCCTTGTCAATAATTGGTGTAAAATGCAGTTACTCATCTTTTCATGGTCATCAGATATGGCCCATTTGGATGTTCAGAGGCTTTGTAGTTACCATGGAAACTGTCATGTTCTACAACATTGATTCACCAGTAAAACCCATGGAGTTGGACCAATGGCAGTTCATGTAAATGCTTATGTTAAAGGGGACATATTATGCTCATTTTCCACAAGTGACCACAGTTCCCTGGTGTCCCTGAAGAAACAAGCCTTTTGAATAGACTGTTTTAATGCCTCATGCTTTCATGAAAATGAGCCATAGGTGACTCCGCCCCTCTCTTCCACATTCTACTGAGAGGAAGAGGAGAAAGAAATGGAACCTGAAAAAGTTGAGGCAGAGAAAAAAATACAAAGACAACGATGAAATAAAATTAGCTGGTGCAGTGGTTAACACTCGTACCTCACAGCAAGAAAAACCCTGGTTCGATTCCAGCACCAGACCTTTCTGTGTAGAGTTTGTGTGTTTTCTCCAGGTACTCCAGTTTCCTCCCACCAGCCAAAGACCTGCTTTATCCTAGTGAGGATAAAGTGGGTTCAGATGATGAGACGAGAATCAAAGTCGACCAAGTGCTGAGTTTTACAGCCCCGGTGCCTTCAGGTACTGGTCCGTTAATGGCTTCAGTAGTCCCAGTCTGAGTTCAGTGGGTTAGGGTCTGACTCAGAGCAATGTGCATATGTCAGGTGTGAAATGTTTCAAACATGGCAGTGTGGCAGGAAGTTGTGATTGTGCTACTGGACTTCAGTGTTTGCAGTGTTTTAAAGGACAGTCATTGGTTACTTCTATTAGCACCGCCAGTGCACTGCTTCCTCTGCTTCAATGTTTCTACACTGGTTTGGTTCTGATACAAGCAAGTTGTTTGAGTTACTACTGAAGTGCTTTTGTTGTGGACTGTTGGCTATATTAGCATTTTATTCTGCACAGTTCTGTGCTGCTATGTTGTGGACTGAAGTCGTGACTGATGAATGAATTGATGCATAACATTCTCTAATGTTTATTCTGTGTGGTTCTGAGCTGGCTGTCATGACTGAGGATTACATGCATGAACTTTTTTTACGTATCCATAGAATATATAAATGAATAAATGTAGCCTATATAACTGAATCATGTCCAACTTAACATTTTGATAACACCCTCTTGTACCCCCCCCCCCCAGCTTAACATTTTGATAACACCCTCTTGTACCCCCCCCCCCCCCGTTTAAATGCGTTCTGTGGTCATAGTTCTGAGCCCTGGTCACTGTGCGTGCGTCTGGGTCTGCAGTCGGTCTGACCCGAGTTGATCAAACGGGCTGGTCTGTGGGTGGTACGGTGACTGTGGTGGCTCATCTGGCTGGCCTGGGTCCAGATGAACTAGACCCAAATGCTCACTGGGGCTGTTAATGGACCAGGACCTGAAGGCACCGGGACTGTAAAACTCAGCACTTGGTCCACTTTGTTTCTCTCCAGCTGATTTTATTTGTGTTTTTGTCCCTTTTTCTCTGACTCAACTTTTTTTTTTCGTTTCCTCCACTCACATCATGTAGAACAGAGGGGGCGGAGTCAACTGTGGCTCATTTGCACGAGAAAGCATGAAGCACTAAAACAGAGTGTTTTGAAAAAGTCTATTTTTCCAGGTTGAAGAGGCTGCTGTATTTGTATCAACATGGTATTTTGACCACAGCATGAGACAGACAGCTCACTGAGACACCAGCAAACTGTGTTAACTTGTGAAAAATGGGCATGATATGTCTCCTTTAAATAGCAAAATATCACAGCATTTTCAGCAGATGTGATATAATCGTATTAATCCACCAGAGGGTGGTGGTAAACAACTGAAAAAGTCTTGGATGTGACATGGAGCACCTCAGTACTTTTTCACTTGACCCACTACTGCCCTCTGGTGGTGGAACAGTAAATCAATACAAAACACTCCCAAGCAATCCAGTCCTAAGTCCTGTGTGTATCATGTGACTAAACAGACAGAAAACAGGAGGAAATGAATGTATTTTTGTCATTTCTAGTCCTAATATCTCATCACACTTAAAATAAGACAGAATCACTTAGAGAGGAACTTTTCATTGAGATAAAAAGAAATGCATACATTGAAATAATAAGCAAAAATACCAACTTATTTACTTAAGCATGGTTTAATTGTTTTGTACTTTGTATTTTCTGGTTTTCTATTCCACTTTATCTCAGAGTGAAATACACTTTCTACATTTAGTTACTGAATTAAGCAGAAAAAAAAAATCTTGAATTAAGCAGCATCTACCAATGGAACAAGTGAAAATGATCTTTAAATCAGATTTTCCAAATCTATTGTCTATAAATCAGTTCTTATATCTGACTTAAAAGTTCTTTAGATAATTCTGTCTGATTTTAAGTGTGATTATATATTTGGACTAGAAATTTGAAACACTTTGTAAGATTTAGATTGTTTTTCCACTGTGTAAGAACTTAAGTGATTTTGGTTATTATCAAGAAAACTTAAATATCAGATATCAGCTCTGATATTATACTACTGTGAGCTGTTTTGATTATCCAAATATTTCTCCAAATAAATTAGCCATTCATTTGGAAGAAATTGAAGAAAACAACCGGTGGTCTAATATTTTTACCACCACTGTATATTAATAACAATAAAATAGGGGTTTTTCATTTTAAGGCTTTTCCAGAACTGTTTAAAGAATTGCTCAAACCAAATTCCTCACTTTTCCATATTCTTTATTTTCAGCCAGTTGTTCTCTTACCTTCTGGTTCGTAAGGATTTCTGCATTTGCCAGGACAATCTTCTTTTTTACATTTGTCAGGAGTTTAGATGTGCTGAGCTGTTTCCACCTCAGTGAGTCATGCTCCTCCTGCAGCTGCATATTCTCTGTCAGCAGGAGGTCCAGATGCTCAAAGCTAAGCTGCTGTGGACCACTTTCCTGTTTGGCCAAGTCCAAGATCCTTTTCTTCACCTTCCTCTTCACTATCGGGACTGTCATGTCACTGGAGGAAGGAGAGATCAGAACGGTTTCTTTCAGCTGAAATTTCAAGCCAACACAAAAAATGAACTGGGTGTGAAATGTTCTCATTTACCTTTCCATCACCTTCAGACCGGTGGCAGCAGCTTCTGGTTCTTCACTCTGGCCCAACAGCTGCTTCTCCATAGACCTGAAGTCCACCCTCACCTGCTTCTCCTGCTCATCAAACTTTAGCTCTGTTTGGGAAGATGATTTATGCAGAAGAGGTTTTAGGGTTACTGGGGGAAAAAGTTTATATATATATATATATATATATATATATATATATATATATATATATATATATATATATATATATATATATATATATATATATATATATATATATATATATATATATATATATATATATATATATAGCAAGGCAAATGTATTTGTATAGCACATTTCATGTACAGGACAATTCAAGGTGCTTTACGTAAAACACGAGACATTTTAAATGATTAAGATGCATTAAAAGACAATTAAAATAAGAGACTTAAAAACATATAAAAAACAATTGAGATTCTAAGTGAATGTAGACCTCAGGTATTCAGGTAGTTTGTTCCACAGCTAAGGAGTAGAATAACTGCTCAAACTGTATTAGTATTTACTATACTAGTGTAGTAACATGGCATGGCGGTGCAGTGGTTAGCACTTGTGCCTCAAAGCAAGAAGGTCCCTGGTTCGAATCCCACACCAGACCTTTCTGTGTGGAGTTTGCATGTTCTCCTCTTGTCTGTGTGGGTTTTCTTCAGGTACTCCAGTTTCCTCCCACCATCCAAACACATGCATAGTTAAATTGTACATAGGTGTGAATGTGAGAGTGATTGTTTGTCTATATATGTCCTGAGATGAACTGGAGACTCATACAGGGTCATACAGGGTGTACCCTGCCTTCACCCATTGGAGCTGGATTAGACCCCCAGTGACCCCCTGTGACCCTAGTGAAGATAAAGCAGGTTCAGATGACGAGATGAGATATGTATAGTATATTATTCTGAAAATTCAGAACTCTGACTTTAATCTTGGCATTTTCACTCTTTTCCTTAGAGTTATGAATATTTAAAATATATATGTATATTTTTATTATGGTTCCGAGATTCAAGTCAGAATTCTGGGGAAAAAGAATTTTTTACTCAGATTTCTGACTTGAATCTCAGAACAATATTAAGAAATATATTTTAAAAAGTCAGAATTCTGAGGCGAAAAAGTCAAAATTCTGACATTAGTTTGTGTTGTATTTTATAGTATTGTATTTGACTGAATGTATTTTGTGCATTTTTGTGAAACATCAACCTGCCAAGAGGCCAACATGTTTAAAAAATGTTTAAATGTTAATCAACATGCATTGTTCCTTCTTTTCTTAAATAAATACATACATGATCCTGCACAGAAAACCAATGACACCCTCATACTGCAGATGTTATACATACCCAGCATCCTTTTCTGCCAGGTAACCTCAGCAAGTCTCTTTCGGAGCTTCTGCATCAGCTCACTGTGCTGCAGCTTCAGGTCCTCCATGTCCTGTTTGGCCGTCTCTTTCTGATGGTTCATCAGATCCAGAATCTCAAATTTCACCTCCTCTACTGCAGCCAAGTCATGTTTCAGAGGTTTTGTAATGTTGTCCTGGTCCCTTTTCATGGAGCTAAACTTTGAGGTGAGGTCTGCGTTTTGTTCTTCCATCTCTTTACATATTAACTGAGAGCTACAGGAGAAAGTTAAGTATGTGGATACATTCAGTGATGGTTGCACAAAATGCATTGAAGACCACTGCTCTTATATAAAGGCAAATTCTGACAAAAACTCAGAAAAAGTTATAATTGAGGTGTAATTTCAATGAGCATATGATTTATCTTTGAAAAATATATTTTTACACAAATGCAACAGTCGTGTTATCTTCAAAAAGGAAAATAAAGTAAATTATTTTAGGGCTATTATTTATTACAGCTCAAAATAAAAGTCCTGAATATATAAACGGTGTGAGTGAATGGAGCATTTGACTAGGATGTAACTGTAAAATAGATTAAAAATTTCATTCCCAACACATATAATGATGTTAAATGTTAACTTCATATAATAAAAGTACAGAAGGAAAACATTAAAACACAACAAAAGAAGGAAATGCTACACACTGCAACCTGAAACCTCTTCAATAGTAGTTTTAGAGCAAAACCCACTTCCTATCTGTTCAGAATGGCCTTTGACACTGTGGTGCTTTGTTTTAATGGGGGAAATGCACTGTATTGTTATTGATATTTGTGGTGCTTTTACATTTATTTGTTCTGCTTTGGTTGTCTTAAAATGCCTTAGAAATGGAAATGAATTGATTCAATAGTAGTAATAATGCCTATAGTACATGTCTAGTCCAGATAAGCTAAGTCTTGAAAATCCAAGCTAAAGACCTTCATAACTTGACTTGGTTCCTGCACTTTTATTCTGTTATTAACTGTTGACGACATGTAGCACTGCCTGTGGATGTTTATTTTTATTTTATGTGACGTTGTTTCCTTTTTCATGTATAGTCTGGAAGTAATTTGGGGTATTAAATGACCAGTTAATATAGGTCATGTATTTATCCAATGTTAACTGTCGATGTATGTGGTGTTTTTATTTCAAGCAGGACCAAAAAATATTATTACTGTTAGCATAGCTATAATTTAAAAATCCTACAACACTGTTTAATATATTCTAGAAGTCAATCTTGTTATGTTTTGTTTGTCAAATTTGCATTTGGTTAGATTTTGATTACACGAATTAGCAAGTAAGCAATTACCAAGAATTGGACAAGGCTAATGCTAGCTTGAGCTAATGCTAATTGACTTCAGTGAATTGCGTTGTTCAATAACGTACCTGATTAAGTAGTTGATACGTCAGTTAATATTAAACTCAACTGCAAAAAGTCTCCTTTTAAACGGGAACGAACGTGTTGTTGTTAAAGCATTTCAGACATTAATAGCTAGTTAGCACTGATGCTAACACATAGAGGGACTTGACACTTTACGGACCTTGCGATATATCTGACTCTTACCTCTCCAATTGTTTCTCTAAATCCATTTGTGACAGATATGATGTCTCTTCGTTGTTCTCATCGGCCATCGTTTTCCTTTGGCTTCGTTTGCGAGAAATTCTAAAACGCTTAACGTAGCTTAATGTCGGCCAACAGCCCAGCCACCACTATTTTTATGTGGACATATCTAGTCATGCCCACTTCCATCATTCCAAAAAACAAAATGATAATTCCCATTTATGGACGCGACCCTCGTTAAACTGTTTCCTCTCCATAGACGCTCATAATAGGGAAAATGCTTAACATAGAAAATTGTCCGAAAACAGCCATTAACATTTCTATATTCGTGTGTACATCTCTAGTCATGCGCACTTTCACCACTGCAAATATCAATAGGATAACACCGATTAAGGAAGAGCGCATATGATGTGTGGTCATCCACTGGAGCAGCAGGGCAGCCATCTTGGATCGGGGCCATTCCCTCCTACAGATCAATACTTTCACAGAGGAATGATGTGCTGATACAATTTAAGTTGTCACAAATCGCTCAATTATCAAGAAATATTGACGGGGTTTGTAACAAACGCCAGACATGCTAGATAGACACATAGACATAAATAGAAAAAAAGGTTCAGATGTGTTCAGGTTTTTATTGACTTTGCATTATAACTTTACATTTGTTTTCTTGATAGTAGTTGGTAAAATGTAAAACATAAACAATATTTAAGGAAGTTTTTCCCACCATAAAGTGTACTGTACTAAACATGCAGACAGAAAACAAAAGTTTAAAAAGTGTGGCATTAAGTAGCTTTCAATTACTTATGGAGACATGAATCATTGAAATATGAATTATTTATCCAGCTCACACATATACCTTTTGTAAAAGAGATAGAAGTTAAAGACAAATGGTTTGACTTCTTCTCTCAGACGGACAGTTTGGTTACCGGTAAACCGCTGTAATACACAGGATGATGGAGAGCTGCTTAGATCACAGGTAGAAACGAAGCTGATGGAGTTCTATTCTTCTTCATTTATTTAACTCTTACTATAACAACCTGCTAACAATATATTATTCCTTACATACATCTTACCCTTGAAAAGTAATCCCACGAGCTCTTGCATCCTTATAGTTCTCATTAGAGCATTCATAGGCTGAACGAAGTCTGGCATCTTAGGCGAAGCTCTACTGCTGTTTAACTATGCTGGAGTGTATAGTAGCTAGACGTGTGATGTTTCTTAACAATCAAACAGACCCCTCCGAATGTGACTTGGTACCTCACAAATGGGACGAAAATGATACTTTGAAGGTTCAAAAATACAGTAATCGATTTCTTAAATTTACATATTTGAAAAATGTGTCCTTATCTACTATTCCTCTCTGTGTACTAAGCAAGGGATAATGTATTGCCCACGAGTTACTATCAGAAAAATATTCCCTTTCGGGGCGAAACAACACCGCTCCACCAAATGGAATATTTTTCAATAGTAACTCGTGGGCAATACATTATCCCGCTTATTCTACGGGTTATTACAGCTTATTGGTGCTACCACTCTAACAGACTGGATAAAATACCTGTTACAACGTAGTGAATATTTACTTTCATAGTGGCTGAACTACCTGCGGAATGATATGGTAACGTGAATCTGAACTGACAAACTCGTTGCCATGGGCAGCGGGCGTTAACGGCAGAGCAGGCGGTTATAGAAAAAAATCCGCCCGCTGAAGCCTGGCAATGTCAATTTAAAGTGACTGGTAGCTGTCGCAACGTTCTAGAGGGCCGTAGAATAAGAGTAAACAAATCTGAAGTAAGCCCCCCTTCTGCTTTTTGACAAATCGCACCCTGCTCCTCATAATGGTGTAGCAGCTCATAAACGCAGTGTCCCAGTTTCCCAGGCTTACTATGTACCTTATGTTAAAGACACAGAGGTAGAGGGAGATAGCTAAACGTGGGATATGCCAGGTTTGTAGAAAGTGGTAGAAAAGTGTGATTTTAGTAAGGAAAATGATAGGTTAAAGGGATAGTTTGGATTTATTTGTTTTACAAAGGGCCTCATTTACAAGTGAGTCAAAGTATTGGAGACGTGTAGAGAAATTTTTTAAATTAAATTAATTAAAGGATTTATGTTGCGGCAGCAGTAGGAAGTATCTACTTAAAAGACATAAATCCTTCAAACTGCATGTTTGGCACGTCAGTGTGGACGTGCCTTTAGACTGAACATAAATTGAGTTTTGCATAAATCTGCTTTTAGATCACTGGCTGTAACACATCATCCAAACTAAACCACATGTTGCTAAACCCTACTTTACAAATGCATGCTGTCTTCTACTCTTAGGTAGAAGGCTAATGTTTTTCTTTGACTTCCGCGCTGGTAAGACGGTCACTGATATCATCAAAGTAGTCATCAGCACAGCGCAGCATCTGGACGAGGACGTTGAGCAGCAGAATGTCACAGCTTATGTCCAGCTCTAGCTCCTCACTGTAGTTCTTCACTGGTATCACACAGGACATGGGCACACCGAGCTGATCACTGATGTGCTGCATCTGGATCATACAAACACCCAAACAAGATGGGAGGTGAGTTTGGAATCAAACAGTACACCTCAATAGTAAGTGGGTTTCACTGTATTTTCCTTTGTTAGGAGTAACAGGAGAAAATCTGCAAAGTACAATATGAGCAGGGGCGGGTCTATGGGCGGGCCTGGGTGTTTGGGACCCTCCCTGATTGACAGTTGTGCCCACCCAATCACAAGCTCAGAAACAGAATTCTAGACCGATTTTCGTTGCCTCATCAAACTGAAATGTTGAGCAATATCCTTAATATAGTTATTTATTTGTAAATGTCAATGGAAATAAACTATGTATATTTAGTTATTGTGTTTATTTAAAAAAGAAAGAATCAGTTTCAATTCCGGAAATGCTATTACGTTGTTGTTATACGGGTCTTGCCCACCAGCTCCAGCAGGTCAAGGTGGGGTACACCCTGTATGAGTCTCCAGTTCATCTCAGGACTGAACCTATATAGACAAAAAAAATCACTCTCACATTCACACCTATGGACAATTTGGATTAACCAATTAACCTATCAATGCATGTATTTGGAAGGTGGGAGGAAACCAAAGTACCCAGAGAAAATCCACGCAGACACAAGGAGAACATGCAAACTCGAACCAGGGTCCTTCTTTCTGTGAGGCATGTGTTCTAACTACTGACCCTATTATTCCCTATTTCTATCAAATGCTAAAATCCTCACCATTTCTTTGATGTAGCCGCTTTTATAGATGTTTCTCACATCCTCCTTCACCAGAGGACATGCTGCATCTACTTTGGTGAGCACGACCAGCTGAGGAATCCCTGAAACAAAACAAAACATTTGCACATCAGCTGTGAAGTTACAAATGTCCTGTCCGTGCTAAAGTGGAGATTAAGGAATGGAATGAAGAATGACAATACTTTATAAGGGAACTGACGCATCCAAGTCAGCTTTATTTTGTCCATATGACGGCAACTCTTCTGATCTCTAGTACCATGCCCGAATTCACTTATGCCACGTTTCCACTAGTACCAGTTCCACTCAACTCAATATTCCTGGAGAGCGTTTTCATTACAGGATAGTACTGACTTTACAGTACCTGGTTGTCATAGTGATAGTACTGACTTTACAGTACCTGGTTGTCATAGTGATAGTACTGACTTTACAGTACCTGGTCATCATTGCAGTAGTACTGACTTTACAGTACCTGGTTGTCATAGCAACGCAGCATGTTACTTCCATGACGTCTGCTCAGGGAATTGTTGACAATCTCACTGATTTTGTGGTGTCTCGTCTGAATTTTTAGGTCAACCACCAAAGACTGAATCTCCTGGCCTGACCATGGTGTAGTATTATGGGCTGTAACCATGTGGATTAATGTACTGATGTAATTATTGTCAACTTCTGCATCTGTATTTAGTAAACAACTCCTGTTTCTGTGCATCTGTGAGTTGAAAACATAGATTACTAAATGAAGGCATCACATCCATGTTCATCAGGTGTATTTTGCATTTGTGGAATTGAAGTTGCAACATCTAACACAGGTGTAGCAATCAGTTTATGACCTGCAGTAGATGGAGGTCAGCACCAATACCTTTGGGAGATGGACCAGACTGGACCAGACTGGACCAGGCCAGACTGGCATCATCGACAAATCCATATCATGTAAAGAATGAACTTCCACAACCGGCACTGAAGGTAAGTTGACTTTAACTGCGTTTACACAACATGGTATTGTTTTGATTCTTCTCGGGGACGACATACTAGTTTTGCGAAATGACATCAATGCATTGTACTAAATTTAACTTGCCACTCTGTTTACTGTAACTGATTTTTTAAAATGTTTTTTAAACAGCAGGTCGCATGTTGATAATGCAATGATGCAGTGACAACTTCACATTATAGTACTGAGAACCTCAGCAGAGTAAATACCAAAAATCTAGGACCATGGGACTGGGTCCTTTTTCATAATAAAAATGCACCAAAGTGAGTAGAATTAGGTAGAACCCATACTAGTGGAAACACAGCTTTTGTCCTCAGGGTTCATTTTACTAACCCATTAGGTTGACTTTTCTGCGGATGGTATCTAACTTCTCCTCAATCTTAGATGACATAATGGAAATCTTGCAGGTGTCAATGACGTAGACCACACAGTGGATCTTATCTTTGAGCTCTGGAGACCTTCGGTAGCCATGATTCTCCGGTTGCAGAGGAGTAGAGGGGTTGAACTGAGTATAGAGATAGAAGACAGTTAAACTTCACTACAAGCGTATTATTATTGTATTACTGTTTGCCATGTCCTACTGAAAGCAGAAAAAAGCTGTACCTGGTAACAATCTGGCAGATGACCTTTGAGGATGCTGCTGATATCGTCCACATCAAGCCCCGCCCCTTTGTTTTCCTCCAGTCCCATGGTGTCACACAGGATGAATGGCAGAGGTTTTCCTTCCCGTCCAGATTTTACAGAATAGGTGCGAAACTGTTGAATAGTTGAAAAAATAGTTTCAAAATGATGTGGATTTGAAAGCCTTTTCTTCAAGAATTAAGCACAAGTTAAAAAGTAGGTGGAGCTTACTAATATCCAAAACTTTGACCACCCTGTTCACTGATAGTCTGTGTGCCAGAGGGGTTGGTTGTTACTGAAAAAGTGGCAAAGTTTACCATACCTTTTCTGAAAGCCTGAAATCTCAGCTTTCGAATTATTACGCATGAAGTAAACAATGGTTGGGAGAATAATGCATATAAATCAAACAGAACACTGACATAGTTGAAAATATATATTGGACATATTGAAATATTTATTCTATTATGTTTAGTATTATTTTAAAGGGGAGACTTAGAGCTTTCATTTAAACCCTTTTGTGAACATTTCAACCCTGGAGTTCTTCAAACTTTTAGTGACACACATTTTCCTGCCATTTCATTTTCAAATCGTCTTTTGTCTTTTAATCCTGTGGCACCAGGGAGCATCAGAGAAACAAAATCCAAACACTGCAATACTGGCATGACCCTAAGGATTCAGAAAATTGATCACTTACCCATTATCTGATTTGGAGAGAGTGACCCTCTCAGTTTGAATCTGCTGCTTGTATGATTTTTCACATCAAGTTTGATATTTATCTGTTCCATGAAAATGGGGACCTGATATAATTTTGATGTTGTGGGTATATAAATGGGCTGCACTTACAGGTGTCCTCAAAAATATTCATACCCCTGTCATTTTTTGTGACTTTTTGTTTTTATCATAAAAAGAATGAGTTTTATTCAGTTTCTTTCTGACCTGTATGTGAAACATAAGTGAAGGAAAAAACAAGTGGTATTAGAAGAAAAAAAAATTTTTCCAGAATTTTTTTCCAAAAATTATTCATACTCGAGGTTTACTGAGTCCAATGTCTTTTCTTAATAGTCAATAGAGTAGGTTTTGTTCTGGATAATGGTTCCTCTAAGTGTCCAGTGTGTCTCCTGTGGGGTTCTGGGGTTATAGGTGTTATTTTCCCAACCATAGTTTCTGTTATGTGTAATAACTCAAAACAGCTACTCTTGTCAGATGGCCATCATACAACATTGAAAAGCTGAAATTGCAGGCTTTCAGAAAAGGTATGGTAACTTTTACCATTTTTTCGGTAACTATTACCAAATTTTGGGACCCTGGCTCACAGACTAACCCCCTTTTTATTATTTTGAGTCTTAATTTTCAAATTTTCAAAAAACAACCAAAATATAATAAATGTGTGAAATTAGAAAAGACAGTACTTGAGAACTTGGTTACAAAAAAAGAAAAAAATCAGACAGAAGGATGACAAAATAGGGGAGATCAAAACACCTGTGTGGTGAGGCTAGTGGTGGAGCTGCCAGCGAGGGCCTGGCTGGTGACGTAACCTCTGAACACTGATTTAATGGAGTTAAAGAAGCTGGATTTTCCAGCTCCGATTGGTCCGATGAGTAGAACCCGAACCTGGGACACAGAGTTGTTCATGGGTTTGTACGACTGAATACTGTCCATCAGCCTCTTCCTATTGCTGTGTAACAAAGAACAGCAGGTTAATGATTTGGCTCATAAGTAATTACAAAAGTAATGACAATATAATGAGTTGTATTTTAAAAATTAACAAATCTGGGTAAGATATTATTCATATTAATGTGTGTAGTCAAGCAGAAACACATGTAATCCTTTAACACCAAATTTATCTCATTTGAGCCATGAGTTTTGAAGCCCTTTACATGATCAGTGTGATAATTTAAAATGAGATGCATGCAGTACACAGATAATCCAGCAGGAGGATTTATTTTTTCTCCAGAGGCTTTTAGTGACATTACAAGACTGGAAGAAAGGATGAAGAACTGGGACCATTTAGAAAAGGAATTAAATTATTTGACATGTTTTTATTATGTTTGTCTTTGGTCAAAACTAATAATATTTGAGCACTGAGACCAGATGGATCAAATATGATACAAAATTGAAGCGCATGCATGTAGTGATATTTGAAAACATTTTTTAGTTTTTCAGAAGGCCCAACAAAGGCTTCAGTTTCAAAGAAGTGGAATTTTCTGTCAATGATCTAATAGTTCATACTTTACAGGGTTAAAGATAACAAAGAGGCTCAGACAGGAAATGAAGCCAGAGCTAAGCTAACTAGCTACAAACAGTAGTACTACAGTATTTCCTGTACTATATTGGAATAGAAGCTTTATTATCATTGCAAGGGGTATAACAAAATTCTGTTCAGTGGAAGCACCTACAACATATATATATATATATATATATATATATATACATACAAGCACTAGTACAGGAACTCAAATCAGAGCTAGGTTAGTTATATTAGCAATATTAGGATTTAAAGTTCACCAGAAAAATGTTATGTCACTAACATAAGTCTAAATGTAACATTCTGTAAAAAAAAAAAAAAAAAAAAAAAGGGGGGGGGGGGGGGGTTTAGGAGCAGGCCAGACTGGGGCTTTACTTGGAGGTGGGTAAATTGTTGCCCGTGAACAATAATTGCGGATGCCCTTATTCTGGAGGCGTGGCATGGGGGGGTGTCTGAAGAAAGGGTTGTTGTGGAATTATTTCAGTTTAATTAAGAACAAAGCTGGAATCAGAATAATATTTAGAAAAATAATTGTAATGAGTTTTGTTCAAGACAGAACACACACATGGCAACATGTGTGTGGAGAGATCTCTGCCAGACCAAGGAGACACAGGTACTTATACAGATACAACTGGCCAATCAAAGGAAACATACAGAAAGGTTGGTAAAGATAATGATCATACAACTAGCAATAAAAGGAAGTCACAGAAGGTTGATAAAGATTATACAATCAGCAATAAAAGGAGATCACAAAAGATTGATAAAACTTTCAACTGATACAACTACCATAAAAGTGTCGCTGACTGGTTTAAATGCCCTGGGCTAAGCACAGTCAACAGTTAAAGCTGTCAGATGTAAATCACAAGACAAAGTAATAATATAAAGAAAAAATAAGTAATACAATGTTAAAGCACAATAGATTTCCATTACAAGATTTTGGACTTTGAATTGTGTATTTTCAAAATGTAGCCAATGTAGCTGCTGGTACTGTTTTTCTATGATCTTATACTCCATATTTAATGGATGTACATGCTGTTTATATGGATGTACATGTACAAACTTGAACAATGGTTCAAGGAGGAAAAAACACGTAGGAAGGAGGTGGAGGACGTGGTGTAGGATGGGTAATGGATCCAACTTACTCAGATTCCCAAACTATCATCCTCCATGGCTCCTCAAGTTCACCAGTTTCTGTCCAGAACAAAAACAATTTTTCATAATGAATTATAGCATCCATTTTGACAACATTTAATGATCGATCTGTGAGATGACTTACCCTCGACTTCATAGACTTCACACTCAGTCAGGTTAAGGTCGTTTCCATGCATCTCTGCAGCAGTGAAATTGTAGTATTGTCCAGGGTTGGAATAAACAACAGGTTGACTTCCATTGGCGAGAATCAGTGCTTCTCCAAAATATGGACCAGCATTTTGTATCATTTTCACTGCATAAGGAGAACTGGTGACTGGGTATTTGTTGAGGCTTTCTCCATTGAAACTGAATAAAAAAGCCTTGTCATCATTCACATACTGCCCAGACTGATTAAAGCGTGTGCTGGTGTACCCTCCAAACACATATCCAGAATGATTATAGCCCACAGACACAGTGGGGCCACGGTTATCACATTTCTGGTGGAAGGCTGCACCAGTAAAACCGTGGACAGACGCCTTGTACAGCAGCTTCAGTTTAACCATTCTCAGCTCCTTCTTGATGGTGAACTGCTGGGTCCTGGTCAACTTGGAGTTCATGGTTGAAGGTTTAGTTAGATGACTCACCAATTGTTCACTTTGAAGTCTGAAAGAGCAAACAAACAAAGCAAACTCTATCACAATCTGTTCATGCAAGTCTCCAACCAGTTAAACTGTCATTCTGCAACAACAATGCCCACAAACATCACATGATCAGAGTCCATGACTCAAAGTTTTTAAAATTTCAATCAAAGATGATGGACTTCCTGTTGGTTTATGGGCCTTTGTCCGTGGTCAAGGCCTAATAAATAAATTAAAACTGCAAGCAGTCTCAGAGGCCTTCGCCGTCCCTCGTGACCACCTCCCCTGGCAACCGCCTCCCCACGCGACGTCTGAGTAAAATTTCAGCCAAAATGGTGTTTGTATCCCCGATCTACAGCCATTTTAGTAAAGGCTTATTTGTATGGAACACTATAGAGAAAAATCGCAATTTCTATTGATAAACTGGTGTAGGATCTAGCGATAAACGTCTGAGCCTAATTTCAGCCAAATCCATGTACGTATGTCCGAACTACTGCAATTTTACTAACAGTGTATTTGGCGAATCTACAGGGGGCGCTATAGTGCGAAATAACAATTTCGTAAGACAAACAGGTGTAGACCCGGGAGACAGACATCATAGTCAAATTTCAGCCAAATCGGTGTTCGTATGTCCGTACTACAGCCATTTTAATAAAAGTAAATTTTTAGGGGGCGCTATAGTATAAAATCAGAATGTCTTTAGCTAAATGGATGTAGACCTGGGAAATAGACATCTGTGTCAAATCTTCAGCCAAATCGGTGTTCATATGTCCGAGCTGAAGCAATTTATGTAGCGGTAATTTTTCACAAAATATTCACGAACTTTGCGACAACGTAGCACAAAAACGATGCAACTTTTCCAAAAAAATTTGATAACTTTTGATGTCCCACTTGTCTAGATCGTGCTAATCGATTTTGAGCTCATTAGGCCCAACGGCCAAGGAGGAGATAGTTAAATTCCAATGGCAGTGAAAATCCATGACTCTAATTTTTAAAAATTTCAATCCAAGATGGCGGACTTCCTGTTGGTTTATGGGTGTGGCAATCATTAGGTTTTTTGTTCATCATCATATGGCGAACACATGTACCAATTTTCATAGCTCTTACTTTACTAGGGTGTGATCTGGCCTAATACAAACTATTTCACCTCTTCTAGGGGGCGCTGTAGACACATTTCTTTACCGACTTTTACGAAACCTATAAATACTTGCACTTTTTCACACTTCTGAAGTGTGTACAAAATTAGCTGAGTTTTCATGCATGTTCAGGGGGTCAAAATAGAGCTCAAAGACCTGAATCAAATCACACTGCAAGCAGTATCAATAGGCCTTGAGCCCGACGTGGGACGTTGCAAAGGCCTGAAATAAATTAGAATATTAAGAAAGAAAGAAAAATTCAGAAACGAGCAGGAACAATATAGCGTTTTTGTGACCCCCGAACTCATCCTCATATAAAATCTTTCGACCTCCCCCACGTCACTGTGGGGTCAAAGGTCACATGTGAGACACTTCCACTCATATCAGTGACCCTGAGTGGGCATGGCCGTGACTGGGTATTTGTTGAACCTTTCTCCATTGAAACTGAATTATCACATTTCTGGTGGAAGGCTGCACCAGTAAAACCGTGGACAGACGCCTTGTACAGCAGCTTTAGTTTAACCCTTGTGCGGTCCTTCGGGTCAAAGAGACCCGGTGGCTCACAAATGTACCTTTTTATACGTACTGTAGGATGCCATTGCTTACTACTGAAAACAGTAATATATCCTTGGAAGGTGGGGTGATGAGTCTATGGAACTGAACTTTGGAATCTGGGTTTTTAAGACCCGATTGTAGGACACAGCCAGTGTGCCTTTTACGAAGGACCACACATGGGTTAACTATTCTCATCTCCTTCTGGATGGTGACCTGCTGGGTCCTGGTCAACTTGGAGTTCATGGTTGAAGGTTTAGTCAGATGACTTGTTTAAATGCTAGTGAACTTATGTCCTGTTTCCATTGGTATTGGTACAACTTGACTTAACTCAGCTCAGCCTTTTATATTTGCATTACAAAAAAAGGTCTGGAATCTTTTTTCTCTTTTTTGCTAAATTTCCTTCCCATACCCACAAAAATGAGTACTGTGACCATATTAAACACAATATCTTCAGTTAGTAATTTTTAATTGCTTTATTTTAGATACTTTTGAAAATGTTCAGATTTTTCCTGGTTAAATAAGTATTATTGCAAATTCCATGGTAAAAAAAAAATGCATTTTTACTTTTGTATTTTATTATCATTGAGAAGTTGTACTTTTTTACATTTACTTAAGTAAAGGAGTTGAATCAGTACTTCTACTTTTACCAAAGTATTTTTTCACACCAGTAGTGGTACTTCTACTTAAGTACAGAATGTGAGTACTTTGACCACCTCTGATAAACAACCATATGATCCAATACTGTATGATTTATATGACATATGATATGTCAGATAGTCAACAAATGACGTTCCAGACATGATCTGGAGAACGTAAGCCAAATGATAAGTCTTCAAATTGTGTTTCTTCACGTTCAGACCTAATAAATAACGGGAGATTACCGGAAGAAATTACAAAACGGGAGATGGGTGTTGGCAGCTCAGTTTAACTGACTGTCGGTGGATTTTTCATTGTTTTGCTCAAAACCTTGGACTATCTATCTATGAGAACGTATAATATTTGTATTGCTGTTGTTTCCCAATTGTGGGATCACTAAAGTACTTCTATTATACTCCCTATTTCGAAAGTTATTACACATTTACTCTTAATCATAAATCCCATCTACGTCATTTCGTCACAAAATAACATCAACAATATTATAAAACAGAACACCCTTCATTTATAGTCTTACCTTCTCCTGTGGCTGGAGTCCAAACTGCAGTTTCGGTAAACTGCAATTTCATCCGTTTTCACAGAAACAAAACTGAAAGTGTCCCTGCCAGTGTGTCACGTGACTCAAGTGGGAAAAAAATCCTACCCGCAAATGAATGGAAGTAAGACAATATAAGTTAATATTACTAAAAAAAAAAAAATCAAATAACCTTTGCTGCCTAGATAATGCAGATTGAACGAGTTAAAATAATTAATTTTATATTGAACAGACACAATTCAAAGTAGTACAAACTACACTATAACTTAAGTATAAAACACTGCAATGTTGTTTATCCAGTCTGCAATATTTGTTTGCTGCTTTATATTTATTATTAATAATTGGTATCATTATTAGTATTACCTGCATGCTTTTAGAATTATTGTTTTACTGTAATCGTTATTTGTGAGGGACAAAATATGACACAATTATGAATTAATAAATACATGCAAAAATAAATGTATGAATAACGAAAGAAATATTTGGATAAATTACTCCACTAATACATTTATACATGATTAAAATATATAATTAACGCTTTGTCTTTATTTCACTTAGTTACCACCCTTTTATTTCAGTCAAATCTGTTGGTTTTCCATTCTGCCTTATATCCACCCTGTAACTGCTGTGATAACTCATGTCTGATACAAAATAAATCGACCAGAAGCATCATGGATCTCAGCCTTTGTGTATTACCAAAGAACTTTAGTGTGTTACAAATATAAAGGAAAAGAAACCAACCTCTTACTCTATAGGGAAATGTTGGAAGCCACAATAATTACCGTATTTATTTATTCACTAATTTATAATTGTGTCATATTTTGTCTGTCAGAACTGGACTGAGTAATTGAGGAAATAAATAAATATGGTAATAGAAACATACACATTTAATTATGTATTTTATTCATGTATGTATTTATTGGGGCAGTTATGTATTTATTTAATTATTTATCCTAGTATTTATTTAGTTAATTATTATAGATTTATTTATGCATTTATTTATTTCTAAATGTGTCATATCTTGTTCCTCATATATTACCACTATTTATTTTGTGATTACTAGTATTATTGTGATTATTATTTATCACTACTAGTACCACCAATGTGTCATTTCCTGTTTTACAAGTCTCTCTATACTTATTGTTATCATTTTCTTATTTTACTTCCTAGTTTTTCTTCTATCTGTGTGATTTATTCCTTGTGTTGCTGCTGGATCCTAAATATTCCCATTTGATCAATAAAGCTGTGTTTAGTTTGGCATAATCTAACAAATGGCACATAGTGGGGCAGGAAGTAAACATTTAAAAAATATTTCTACTCCCTTATTGACGGCTATGCTTAACATTAATCATGATTAAAAAGTGACCAGCAGAAGTTTTTAGACAAATAAATAAAATGGATGAGACTAGAATGGTTCTTGGGAAGAAAAAAATAGATTAACATTGTATTGTTGAAGACATGTCAGGTGTAAGTTTATGGAAGCCACCTCCAAATATTCCAACATCTGTGGTTGTCAATATCATAAAAAACATTGAAATGAAATGAAAAATATTACACCACACATTATACTTAACCCTATGATGCATGAATTATGAGATTTTTATTCCTCTTTAGGCTGAAAAAAGCAATGTGATTGACATCTTTTGAATGAACCTATTTTTATGGAGTTACAAAAATACCCGCTCAGCTGGAAAACATGTGTTTAAGCTTTGAACCAAAGACACGTGTAGTTAAAATACAATACCAGAACATTATGAAACAAGTATTCAGAGAATGTCTAATCTCGCTCCTATTTTGTGCCAGTCTTAAGTTTCTATGACAACTTGTTCTTGAATAATGTGATTTTCACTTTTCTGCTTAATGCGACCTTGACCTTTGACCTTTTGCAATATTGATAATTTCGTTGTGGTATATATGTGTCAGTGTGTGTAATATTATGATAATATATCCAGTATTGATTAAGTTATAGCATGAAATGTCTATGCTTGACACACACAGTGTTACAGAAGTTAATTATGTGACATGTCAACTTTGACCTCCAGAGATCTCAAAAACTGTTGGTTGTAGGTGATAACACCAGATATAATTGTAGAAATGTTCATTCCGCATTGTTTGGTACCAATCTGAAAGTTCTGTGACCCCCTGTTCTTGAGTTATAACCAATGGGATCTTGACCTTTTGACCATATAATGTATTAGCTATATATATATATATATATATATATTTTTTTTTTTTTTTTTAATTTATTTATTTTTTTTTTAATTAAAGAATCAAAATGGGTTTTTTTATTTGTAATTTATTTATTTTTTGTCTTTTTTATTGATTCATTATATATATATATATATATATATATATATATATATATATATATATATATATATATACACGCCCATGTAATTTCTTGGTGATATCACAAGTATTAATTGAGTTATAGCATGATATGTCTCTGCGGACACACACACACACACACACACACACACACGCACACAGTGATTACAATAATCTCTCCTAACCAATGTTGGGTGAGATTAATAAAATTTTTAATGCAGTTTCTGTTTAAAAAGAGAAACAATTCATTTTCACATAAACATGTTACTGTAGATCAGGTATTAACAACAGACCAGTTACAATAATGACTGATATGGAACTAAAACAACATCTTGCTTGTGTCAGAACCAAACCATTGAACACAGAGGAAGCAGTGTACCTGCGGTGCTAACAGAAGTAACCCAAGACTTACTATTAAAACACTGTAAACACTGCAGTCTACTACCACAATCACTACTTCCTGCCACACTGCTCTGTTTTCAACATTTTGCACCTAACATATGCATGTTCAGACCACAACGCACCGAACTCACACTGGGACTAGAGAGAATAATGGCGGATCTGCGAGTCCGAGGAGAGGAGGCAGTGACCAGTAGGTGGGCTTAACTGAGCTGGTGGGGTGGGGTATTCAAATTAATCTATGCATGTGATGTACGACGCATAGAAAATCCAAAATGGAGCATTTTCATCCCCCTCCAACAAGAAATGGATCAGGACAAAAGCAGAGTGGATGGTTTTTGTACATGATTTAAGGGTCTCCTCACACACAGACACATATTTGTGTTGTAAAAACATTAAAAAGTGCATTTTGCATATGTCCCCTTTAAGTTATATGGCACAAGAGAACAAAAAATTGAAAAGTAGTAAATATAAATAAGTTCAAAGTTAACATAATTTGCATTTTATGTCTTTAAAAAAACTCATATTATTTTTAATAAGGTCAGAATTCAATCATTTTTGCATGATCTTA